>JAHWFP010271142.1:47333-58879 GCA_023313725.1 Lithobius niger
CCCCCCCCCCCCCCGTGTGCACGTCCCTGCTACTTTGGAACAGAGGAGAGAGAGGGGACGACTTATCGAGTGCTTCAAAATTATGAGAGGACAACACAACGTCAATTCTTTAGAATTCTTTAGGCCCTCTACTACTACAAATCTTCGGGGGAACTCCCAGAATATCCAGAAGCCCCATGCAAGACTCGAAGTGAGAAAGAACTTTTCTGTGCGTGTTATCAATGAATGGAACGCTCTCCCCGATGAGGTGTGTTTGGCAACTACCACAGACAAATTTAAGGCAGCCCTCGACAAACATACGCACTACCTGTGATCCTCCTGTTCCCCCCCCCCCTCCCTTTCTACCCTGTTTCCTTTTTCTCTTCAGCTACAAGTTTCTGGCTTTTGCTGTTCCCCCAGTATTAAACTAAACTAAACTAAACTAAAACAATCCATTTTAATCTAGTGCCCCTTGCAGCTATCTCTCTTGTAGCCAATATGCACTGCCTTGTCAACAACATTTCCCCTTGGACACAAGGATACACAAAACGCTAGGCAGGATAGAGGGTAGCGTATTAGGTAAGTAAAAACTAAATTTAGGTTTAAATTCCGTTTTCATTTTCATCCAAAAATACTTCCATTTGTTATAGCTGCTATATATTCCACTAGATTTGCAGCACCTGGAACCGTCTGCCTAGGGACATTGTCACCGCATAAAATACCAATCTCTTCAAAACCAAATTAGATACCTTCTTACCGACCATCACCCCTCAGTTTGTGTACAAGAACTGGTGAACCCTACTCATTTCCTCCCAGCATCAAAAGCAACAAGCTTCCTGCTGGTGTTTTTCAATGTCAATGTCAAGCCAAACCAGAGCTAGGTAGCAATAAATTTTCAACACCGTAAATGGGGCCATAAATGTGCATCACTGGCTCCCACCATTGTCCTGGGACCATAAATCTGCACCACTGGCTCCCACTAGTTTCTTGGGATCAAGTCACATCTAATCCAGGTTGTATTCCAGGAAGGGTAGCCGCGTGGCTATCACAAGTACCCAGGAAGGCAAATCTTGGAAGTCCTTAAGATCACGTTAGTAGTGGCTCACAAAGGTAGCCTGGTGGAGTAAGGAGCAGACCGCCACAATCTTAAGAACTGGCCTGCCTGCAGCAAAAGGCCATGCGGCTGATAAGGCGTGCAGTCCGTGCACTTCGACATCAGATGGTGGGTCCAAGGGTTCCGCCGGATAACAGTACACAACCACTGAGCCTCCTTGGCCGCTGAAAGTCGTTCATTCCCCGATACTCCTTGTGTTGCAGGATCGATAGGGAGAAACAGGGGTGTATGCACCTGAATTCGGCCCCCATGGCCCAAGAAGAACTAGAAACTTTGCTGGTTGGTCACTGGGATCACCAGGGGAACTAGTAGACAAAGGCTTCCTTTACTCCGGCCTCATACTGTAACAGACTTGGAAGGGATTTCTGTAGTGGCCTACCCTTTCACCACCGATGCACTCACACCAATGTCCAATGCCGACCTCATAGCTTCCAGATAATAGTGAGACGAGCTCTAACTGGTCACTGAACACGTTTCTCCTTCTTAATCCAACCAACAGTCCGAACATCTTAAGAAACGTCAGCTCGAGCTCCTCCAGTCATTGAATCTTCGCCTTGAACTCTGGGTAGAAGAGGAGCCTGCCCTTTCACCAGCCCCAGGCTAAACGCAAACACACTCTACTCCGTGACAAAGTCAAAATCTTCCCTTGTTAACACCACCGTGGCAAGAGCTAGCAGAACACTGTCTTCTCGGTGAAATGCAGCTTATACACAACCCGATGGAACTTGTATGGAAGGCGCATAAGACTGGATTGTAGATGAGTCAAGTTCCACGCAAGGAAAGCCAACATACCCTTGGCTAGAGATAACCAAATGATTGTATAAACTCTGAGGTGCGCTTGGATCTTATGATGCAGACACATGTTGAACAAGGCCAACACTTCCTTAGGCAGGGAACGGGAACTTGTGTATAATATAACTTGTTTTCATTCATTACTGTTGTCACACCCCTCTCAAGGATCTTGGTCCACTAACAAGCACCCTGACATTGCCTGCAGCTCCAAGTTGGGGAAGTGGAGAGCCTGTTGCCCTTGTGTCCATTGTCCATTCGCAGCGAGCACCTCCAGGTGGGTTCAACTTTGGAGTGATGTATCCATAAACAGGCGGTGGCTGATCGCTGGAGAGTGTAGTGGTACCCTACCTCAAGACTGGCTGGCAACATCTACAAACCAAGCCCCACTCGAGGTACGACCTGGACGGAAACTTGTATTCCAACGATTTCCCAAGAGGCCACACATCCTTCCGGAACCGGTGCAGGCACCCCGCTCACCACATGGCCATTAGCACCAGAGTCCCCATGCAGTCCATTTGTCCGAAATACTTTGTTGAGATCCCGAGCAGTGATGGACCTCGTTGTGAGCAGCCCCCTGACACGCTGATGAAAAGTATGTCACTGTCGTCCCAACGCCTGTCTGAGAATGAAGACTTCTCGAACGTTGCCCCCTAAGAATGTAAATTGTTGATCGGAGTGCAGTTGTGATTTCAACAGCTTTATCCCTAGACCCAACTCGCCAAACCGTTACCCAGAGAAATCTAGCTGGCTGTGCAAACGTTACTTATCAGCCAATCGTCAATGTAGGCGTGCGTCTTGGTATTGTTGTTTTGTGGATGGTCGAGCAGCTGCTGGTGCACAGTTGTAAACACGTGTGGAGACATACAAACCCTGAAGGAAAGAACCTTGAAGTGGTACACAACTTCCACTGGATGCTGACGACCAGTCTCATCCGACTGAGTGAATCACGGGAGACTCAGTATCTTTCTCTGCCGCTATGGAGCCCTGATGGTGTCTCCTCCACGTATCTCCTCCACATGTCTTTCGTCCTTTCGAATACCCTACATGGATTTCACCTTCGCAGCCTAATCCCCACTGGCGGGTGGCAACCAACAACCGGCCTGGCAAGAGAGTTGAAACTAGCTTGGTAGCTGCACTGGCGACAGCCTTGGTGGCAGGTTCGGCGACCGGGAATGAGACAGCCTTGGAGATTATTTTGGTGGCCAGCATGGCTTTAGACTTGGCAATTCCCTATGTTGCCCAAAAAAATGACACCTCTGGCGACTGATTTGTCGACGACAGGGTAAACTGCCGCTGACGACCTTCGGGGACACCTACAGACCTGCGAACATGCAGGAGGCCAGCAGCAACCTCTAAAGCAATGTGTAACAAGTGACATCTGTGGCGACATCAGTGGCGACACCGGTAATACCTGCGGCAACAGCACCTTTGGTAACAACACTACTGGCAACATCTCTGGTATATCTGGTATACATACATAGATATATATTATCCCACCCAATCAGCCTAGGAACAAGGAAGTTATTGATTAGTAAAAGCAAACGGAAGTTGGATCTACCAGCAACATCCCCATGAAGTGAAACACCTTTGATGTCCGTCCTGATGACTGCTTGCAGACCAGCTGGAAGATAGTGGCAAAAAATCAATCCACTGATTCCATCCAGCCAGCTTCACTCCATCCTGAAATTGAGGCTGGCCAGAAATAAAGACGTCCGGTCTTGGGATACCCATCTCTCCACAGTGGTGCTGGCGACTGGCCTGGCAACAACCACCATCCTGACAGCACGTCTGAAAAATGGGAAGGCGACCAACTGAATTCAAACTCCAAACATCGGCATGACTTTAACGACCAACGACGTAGCCCCTGTTATAACATTCATTTGTTTGCCCGGCCCCGTATGGTGACACCTTGTACACTGAAGCTTGCAGCAACACCTATGGCGACCCTCTGCATGTTGCTGATGTTCATGAAGACATCATTGGCAACACCTCGTGCTGTGCTACACATGACGTCATTGGCGACAACTGTCGCAGCATCGGAGACTTCCCTATACCTGCCGTACCTGCAGAGTTCCCAGGTATGGAGACGACTACGGCAGCCATCGTAGCGATGCTTGACTGTTCTAACTGATGAGGCGACATCCATGGCAACACTAGTGATGAAGTTCTTGGCGGTAATGTTGGAGTCACAGACAACAGTCTTAGCATAATCCAAGCTTCCACCCGAGGCTACACTGTTGAGAACTGTGTCGATATTCCTGGCGATATTCCCAGCAGAAAGCTTCGAGACAACTGTAGTGAGGAACTCATTGAAGAACCCTGTATTTTGCGGTGACAGCAACAACATTGCTGAAAGCATTTTTGGAAGATAGTGAAAGAGAAACTTAAAAAAAAAGAGTACGTCCTTGTAACTTCCATTGTACTGACACGTCTGGTGCATGCAGCGAAATAACAATTTGTTAGCAGAGGTCCTCACACAGGGACAGCTCCTTAATACAATTTGTTGAGAAAAGTTTTGAAAAAATTTTGAATGGATTTTGATTATTATTTTTGAAAAGAAAAACACCTTCAGTTCAGACGGAAAAAGAGGGGTTCGACAAGGGTTTGGGGGTAGGATGATGTGGATCCTGGAGTGTTCTTTGCAAGTTGCGGTGAGTTCAGTCTTCTTCCTACATCTTCGCTGTTGATGTTGTCCAACTTGTTGAGGACTTGGGTGTTGTCGCCTGTGGGGGACTAACAGGACTTTCTGATGATTGGGCTGAACATCGGTGCTTATTGCTGATGTTTATCTTTGACGTCATGCTTGATGATTGTTCATTGAACATTGATGACGAGTTGATTGTTGATTCTTCTTCGTTATCCAGATTTCATGTTGATGATTGATTAGCCTTCAGCAGCTTGAGAAGTGATGGTTTTGTAAAGGTTGGGTCGTAATGGCAGGGCTCCCAGTCCTACTATATTTCATTATTTTATAGGATTCCTATAAAGCTCCTATAAATATTTCCTATATTTCTGTTTCGAACAGAAATATTGCCTTCTTTGTGTGTTTCCTTGATACGATAGCTATATTTGGATGTAAAGAGATCATAGATATTCCCTTTCAAGCAAAGATAAGCACACCAAGTCACAAAAAGGACAAACTCCACTGTTCTTCTTGAATTTTATTTTCAGTGATGTACGCTGTGTAAAGGATGTTAAAATACAGTTTGAAAATCACGTCACTCGTGTCAGTGCAATTCGAATCAGCCTCGTCATCTTTCGTACCACTGATGTGTATATGGGGGTTGAGTTGTTACTCCAACAGGCAGTTTTAGGTTGGAAACGTTAATTGCAGCCAGTCTGCCCTATTCTCTAAAAAGCAAGGTGGGAGATGTTCACTAGTGGGGCCCGCTGTGCTTGAAAATGCCTTATGGCTAGAGATTCGAGCCCTAGGGATGGGCCTCACTGAAAAAGTTTGACTTAAGGAGTATTGTAGCAGCTTTCCAATGGGTGACGTGCCCTGGTTAATTAGCTTTCAGATGCATGCAATTCCGTTGTTGGCTTTCATCTTTCTCATGTCCCATGAACTTTAAGTCCAACTCATCCATTGAGGCTCGAAGGGGGCTCAAACCCGTAGCTATCAGGCTGTTTCAAGCGCAGAGGCCGGAGAAACAACTCATCTATCATCTGTGGTACGAAACAAGACACGGCTGACTGAATAGCATTAACACTGAGTGATGTGATCTTCGAGCCGTAAATAGTTTTTTCTGCACTTTAGATGAACGGCACAGTGTATTTTGATATCCTTTACACAGCACTGAAAATTCGTGGAATAGTGGAGCTCTTCCATTTTGTGACTTAAGTAGTCCTGCTTGAAATATCGTTCAACTGTCGGTCAACTGGTATTCAAGATCGATCTTCCCCTTCAATGGCACTGCAGCATGGTACAAAAAAGGAACGTGAACTGGTCGAGTGGCGAAACACAGCAAAATAAAGCATGTACCAACTGTATATGTGCACTCAAATGTCTATTTTTCCTATTGTATTGTAGGACAACAAAAATATTGTTTTCCTGCAATACAATAGGACACTCCCTACACTCCCAGGACACAAGACCCTGCTCTTTTCTAGTTGTAGGAAGAGCAGCAGATTGATTGTTCTTTTCACTTTTTTTTTCCCGGTAAAAAGCTTAGAATATTGTCGGTGAAGTTGTCAAGTGAACTCAGCCTATGTTTGAAGTCTGTTTTCCTATTTGGAATGGTTTTGGGAAGATTTTGTTTCTGAGATCAAGCCAATATGATGGTAATTCCAGATGAAAGTTGTTGAAAGATGAGTTTTGGTGAAAAGGTTCTTTTCTTATCTTTAAGGATGTTCTGTGTTTGGAAACAAGTTTCATTGGTGGGATCGAGCCGATGTGGAAGTGGCGAGTCCACTAGAGAAGTTGCTTGAATTCATGTGCCTGAATTACCATGGTTTCTGAAGGGTTTCTCCAAAATCCATTTTTGAAACAGCGGATTGTGGAATGGTGTTGAAAATTCACGGGCTTGCGGAGCTGTCGCCGTAAGGTTGAGAAAACCGACCTTGTTGTAACCAGGACGAGTTGAGGGGAGGAGGGATCCCTTGTCGAGTTCCAACGGTTCGCCTTTACTAAGGAGAATGTTGCTGTAGTGCCAAGGATGCATGAGGTTGGTTGATTGGTCGAAGGAGGCCCGTTGTTTTAGGTTTTAGATGCGTAGGCCAAAGTCGAATTCAGTTGACAGGCTTCAGAGAGGCTGGCTTGTGGAGAAGGCAATCAAGGACTGTGTCTTCCGCTGTTTGAGGAGGTACGAAAGAGTATTGGTGGAAGGGTTTTCTTTTCTTTTTCGAAAGCTTTCCTCGAAATGGCATGAGAAGCGACGTATCGTTCATTGGAGGTGATCAATGGAAGGTCGTGATGATTGAACGGAAGGGACGGGTCGGGGCCCGTCTTTCGATGCGAGGTTGGAGAGGAGTCAAGGTTGTATTCATCGCTTGGGCCAGAGAGAGCACAGGGCGGAAGTTTTCGCAGGAGAGGACCAGTGTTCCTTAGTAGGGAAGCCAGGATTGATGTGATTGCTTGTGGCTTGCTACGCTTGTTGCGGCTGTGACCCCATGTGTGGCGTGGACCTGCTGAGTCGAAGGAGTGGTAGATGTCGGAGGTTTGGGTTTTCAAAGCATACGATGGAAATCGCACATGGCGCGATCCATTAGTTGGTTGTTAACGTTTACTGAAATTTCTGGTTGGCTCTGAGGGATGCCATGGAGAGTGAGATGAAAGGACAAACGGCGAGTCTGGTGTGGTGCATGCGAAGTTGTGCTCCCTCTTAGGAGTGATGCTTTAGCTTGCATTGGAGCATGGCGTACGCTTCTACACAGCGTTTAGTCTATTTTTGGGGCGATGCCGAGGTCAGTCCGGGTTAGACTGGAGAAGCAGGAGACGAGCTGACCATGTTGCTTGCGGGGTGGGTGTATCAGAGACAGTCGATGGGCAAGGACAGTCGATGGATAAGAAAAAGGCTTGTCCGAGCTGGAAGCGTTGCCCTGAGGCCACACAGGTGCGGCTTGGCTTGGTCGAAAGTTCTCATGGTCCTGGGGATGAGGAGGGGACGACAACATCTGATGACTGGTAGAGGGCCTGGCGGGTAAAGAGGTAGTCTACCGAATGGCGACATCCTTTGAGGCGCCTTGGTGCTTTCTCTGATGCAGCTTGTGTCTTTCGGTTGGTAGGAAGTTCCAGACAAAAGAAACTGTGAGCGCACGGTGGCTTGTTCGGAAAAAAAGCTGGATCCCATGGCTATTCTTGACGTTGTTGGGTGTTCGTTGTATGATTAATCGTTGCACGAAACCATGGTGAGTACTGACCCTTGTGTATGGTGGAGACAAACTTGGATGGCATAACCAATGTGAAAGAAGAATATCCTTCCCGAGGCATGGTTGGAGAGGAAGAAGCAGAGCTTCGGAGATACCTCCAGGGTGGGGCTACATCGGATGACTGGTAGAGGGCCTGGCGGGTAAAGAGGTGGTCTACCGAATGGCGACATCCTTTGTGGTGCCTTGGTGCTTTCTCTGATGCGTAATGGAGTAAAAAAGCACGGTAACAGATAATTAAAGTAAAAACCAAGCAGTGCTACAAGATAAAAACACAACAACGTTTCGAAAATTATCAATTTTCGTCATCAGGTATGCATAAAATTAAAGCATGGCAAATGCCACTAAGTCATCCTATGTAAAAGCATTATCACAATAAAAATAAATATAAAATAAAATAAAGGATACAATACCATCAATTTAAAAGGATAAAAACCACCAATTTCCCCTCTCAGAAGAGGCAGAAATGGCGGCTGAAATGCGCCACCCAACCTTCGTCTTGGGGAAGTCAAGTCGAATGGCAAGGTGTATGTAAATTGGGTCACGTGTTTCAGGTTTGATCCATTCGTTGGCGCTATGGGGGTTGCACAGTGTGCCTGGAAAAAGTGTCGAGCTTAAGTGTTTTAATTACAGGAAAATTCTCCGAGATATTTATTATCTGGCACTAAGTGGTTATGAGCAGGTGGTGTATGCGTGTGGACGACAATCGTTTCAAGATTAATACGTGCTCTAGTTTGTTTCTCTTGAAACAAGATTTGAACCTTGTCCAAGGCGGGGGTGTTGCCAGTTGCGTGTTTGTCAGGTGACTTACCTGTTGCTAGGCAGTGTTGTACTAATGAATTTGATTCGACTTTTAATTTGAAGTTTGATTTGTGGGATGCCATGCGTTCTTTAACTTTTTGAAGGGATTGTCCTACATATGTAGCAGTACAGGTTGGTTCCGTACAGGGGATTCTATAAACAGTATTGCGTGTGGAAAGCATGTCGTCTGCTTTGATATTGTCATTATTTGCATGGTGCATGGTCAGCTGCTTAATATTTTTGTGGCTGTTTGAAACAAGTCGGAGGTTGTTGATGCTAAGTTTTTTCTTAAGGACTTCAGAGATAGATGCCTTTGAAGTAAGGCAGAGCGATGAAATTTGTAGGGGGTGGGAGGGTGGGGGGGTGTTTTGGGGATCAATGCTTTTGAAATTAATTTGTTGACGTACTCGAGTGGGAACCCATTCTCAACATATTTTTGCAAGATGTATTGGAATTCATGCTGCAATAATTCAGCATTACTAGTGTGTGAGACAACGCATTTAACTTCATTGATTACAACATTACTTTTGTAGTGGGCATCAACATAGGAGTTGTAATGCAGGGTGCGAGTCGACTGCATACTTTTTCTGAAGTGTGTAAATTCGATTAGGTTATTATAGTTAATGATGACATTTACATCTAAAAATGGGATAGCATTATTTTTAGAGGACTCCATAGTGCAATTGAGTGATTTAGTGATGCTGTTGAGAAAATCAAGGATGAATAACTTAAGTTGTGTAGGTAGAAGTGCTAAACTATCGTCAATGTATCCCTTGTAATATTTTATTTGTGTAAATTTTTTTAAATTTTATGCATACCTGATGATGAAAATTGAAAATTTTCGAAACGTTGTTGTGTTTTTATCTTGTAGCACTGCTTGGTTTTTACTTTAATTATAATTACTTGCTCTGATGCAGCTTGTCTTTCGGTTGGTAGGAAGTCCCAGACAAAAGAAACTGTGAGCACACGGTGGCTTGTTCGGAAAAGTGCTGGATTCCATGGTCATTCTTGACGCTGTTGGGTGTTCATTGTATGATTAATCTTTGCACGAAACCATGGTGAGCATTGACCCTTGTGTATGATGGAGACAAACTTGGACAGCATAACCATTGCGAAAGAAGAATATCCTTCCCGAGGCATGGTTGGAGAGGAAGGAGCAGAGCTTCGGAGATACCTCCACGGTGGCGCTATCAGGGACGGTCGACGGGTAGGTTGACTGACATGAAAAAGGCTTGTCCGAGCTGGTAGTGGAGCCTTGCGGTGATACAGGTGCTGGGAGAGTATGCGGCTTGGCTTGGTCGAAGGTCCTCATTGTCTCGGGAAAGAGGGGGGAACGACGACGTCGGGTGGCTGGCAGAGGGCCTGGCGGGTGAAGAGGTGGTCTACTGGATGGAGACATCCTTTGGGGCGCCTTGGTGCTTGCTCTGGTGATGCTTGTGCTCATTGGTCGGAAGCAAGTTCCAGACGAAAACTGTGAGAGCACGGTGGCTAGTTCGGAAAAGTGCTGGATTCCATGCCTATTCTTGACTTTTTGGGCGGTTATTGGATGATTAATCTTTGCATGAAACCATGGTGAGTATTGACACTTGTGTATGGTGGAGACCAACTTGGACAGCACAACTGATCGTTGCAAAAGAATTATGTCCTTCCCGAGGCATGTTGGAGAGGAAGGAGCAGAGCTTCGGAGATACCTCACGGGATGTCACCACGGTCAGGGCTTGCGCTTGTAGAGTTAAGCCTAACGTGGTTGACTGCTTGGTGAAGGATTCGACTTCTTCCTAATTTAAAATTCCTATGTGCTCCGTGGGTCTTCCCAGCGAGACAACAGGGGAAACCATGGTGGCTCGATGGTGAAGTCCTGCTTAAGTGTACTGCTACTTTCAAGGTTAGTGGGTTTTCGTAGCTGTGCTGTTGATCTTTCTTGATGGAAGGGTGGCTTTCACGTGCGAAAGAGAAATCCAAACTGGCTACCTTGGCAAGTCGGAGCTCAAATTCAATGCGGCCCTGATGATTGTCTGGACGACACAGATTTCCTGCTTGTGTTGGATTACCACCTTTAATTCCTAATAGCAGGGAGAATGGAGGAATAAAAATGGCCGTGGCAGTGATTTGAAGGTAGGGGCCATGAGCTTTGAGGAGCAGTTCCTTGATGATTGCTTGAATTTAATGTGGTGGGACGAAAGAGAAATTTGTGGCGGCTATGGAGATGGGAAGAGCCGCCTGAGGGTATTGCATGTCTACCTTGTCGTCTTGTGATATTTGGAAAGAAATGCAAGGTGGTGAGGGTCTTGTGTCGAGATGATTGTCTTCACTTAGATGAGAACCAAGTCGGCAAGGGGAAGACCTGGGCAGCATGAACGTCAGCTTGGATGTGTCGACTTACTTTCAGTTTTCCTCAGACGAGATAGAACGGAGAGCCAGGTCGAAGTAAAGAAAAAACAGTCGTCGAATGGAATTGATAGTGGGTCAATCTTGGGAAACAACAGGGAGGGAGCCATGATGTCTTGACCATTCCACACGGAGTCATGGTCTATATAAATGACACGGTCACGGCCCATTCAGCTGCTGAAGATGGGCGGGTGATTGGGCCTGCCACGGCGAAAGAAGACAGCTTGGCTGGTTGCATTGGTGGTGGACAGCAGTGTCTTTCGTGGATGAGTTGGCGGAAGGAGCAGTTTTCGTGAGAAAGTGAGCGTGGATCAACCCTGGGGAAACGACAGGGAAGGAGCCAAACATCTGCCACATGTTTTCCTCTGCTACATCTTTGAATGTGTTGCGTGTCGTGCTTGCTGTCTGCTATGCAGGAGGTGTAAGGGTGGGCAATTCTGCAGGCCCAAATGACAACCGAGGTTTTCACATTAGTGCGAGGCAGCCACATGGTGAGTGGAGGCTACCTGAAGTTCTTGCTTCTTTCCCATTACTTGTGCGTGAGAAGGAACAATTGCTGTGCATTTTCTTCTTATTCCATTTCTTGTTTGTTTGCCATCTTGGTTGG
>JAHWFP010271143.1:46366-67165 GCA_023313725.1 Lithobius niger
ATTCAGGTAAGAAAAACTGCGTCTATTTAGCTATTCAGGTAAGAAAACTGCGTCTATTTAGCTATTCAGGTAAGAAAAACTGAGTCTATTTAGCTATTCAGGTAAGAAAAACTACGAGTATCTAGGCACACGCTAGTACGTCGCGCCGAGTTAGGCAACAAACATAACATCAGTGAGTTCAATTGGAGAGGGCGTAAACCACTGTAGCGTGACGCCATACCGTAAGTGTCTTGTATCCTGAAGCATAGTTGAATACATTTCAGGTATTTCAGGCGAAAATAATAGTGCGTCCAAAGATTAAATTCTGGTAAAATGGAGAGCAATGGCCCACCTGACAAAAATTAACTAGTGTAGGAATGTCAGCTTTCAATGCAAAATCTGCAGAACACAATACGTGCAAGGAAGCACCAATGTGTCCTCTGATCTTCCTTGACAAAAATATGACACTTGTTCATGGAAACAAAATATTTTATGTTGGTACACTTTGTTGGCTTTAAAAAAGAAAAAAAAAAGGACATACCTTCTCGATAAATTCGGGCATCCTGCGCGAAATAGCTTTTGCAACATTTGCATCAGTTAGAGTGAAGGCAGCAAAACCGTTTCTTACGAGGGGAAAAATAGAAAATTGAATGCCTTTGCAATATTTGCACGCTTTAGAAGCATTGTTGCAAAACTATAGGCCATACCGTAAGCCAACCGGAAGGAATGTACCTTTAACATGTTTGTTTGTCTGATCATCCTAACATGGTGGTATACATTTGACCAACGCCGTGAGCGGATACGATACGATCGTAAAATAATGAATGTTGTGTAGAACCCTACCGATGCAAATAGAACATCTACCCAGGGGGGGGGGGGGGAAGTATTTTCAAACACACAAGTCTGGTCAGTGGAGTAACTCGGGTTTTTGTACTGAGGGGGCAACACTAACCATTTAGCCGAATGGTATGGAGGGAGAAACCTATACAAGCTTGGGGCTCAGGGGGAGTGCTGTGAGCTCCCCCAGCGGGATCCGGGGCCCGGATGCTGACGCATTTTTGCTATTTTTCAGCCTTGTAAAATGCCGTTGGAAACATTTTTATAAAATCAGTTTTGCTGACTGCATTTATACGCATAGAAAAATGTGTTATGTAAATTTTTCAGTTTTTCGTACTAGATATTTATTTTTTATAAATAAAATGCATCTTCAGGATAGTCAAGGTTTTTTCAGCTATGCGAAAAGTGACTTGGCCAATTTGCCGAATAAACCTTCAAAATCGTACAGAGCCCGCCCCCCCCCCTCCCACTAGTTACGCCACTGAGTCTGGTGTAAAACGACTTAACACAGTTGAGCTCGCTGTGGTGTGTCCTTGTAATTACTGAGTTCATACCGGCACATCTTTTGTCCCTTAATTTTTTTTTTCAAAGCATAGTCGTTAGGGCTCGTCTATTTTGGTCGGAATGGGGCGCGCGCTGACATTTTATCTGTTGGGCTGCAAGAGCCAAAAAAAAAGATGGTCTGTTACTTAGCTATACTGAAGAAGCAAAAGAACGGAATGCTCCGTAACAACCGTGTTGGATATATATATATAGATTTGTGTGTCGACTTGCGTAATGGTGACATTGTCTTTTTACTGTTTATACCCCGAGGGGCAAAACTTGTAGAAGACAAAAGTAAGGAGGGGGGGGGGGGGGAGAGGACCAACCCGTGGTTAAACTTCCTTAGGTTTTTTTTCCATTCTTTTCAAAGTTTTCTTTGTTCACCAATAGCGTAGCGGCCATAAACTGACTTAGCACGCTCTTCTTTGTTAGTGGTAACAGGAGTGAATAAATGTCATTGACGTCCTCTGGAGGTGGGAGTGTCCAACTCGACCTTTTCTTCCCATAGGGTTAACCCATATGTACCACCTTTCAGTGTGCCTTCAGCTTCAGTGTGCCCTTTTATTGAACGTTACCCCTACCCTCTCGGATGTGTTTGCATACTACTGCCTGATATGTATCATGATATCAAGAATTTATAGGGTTTGGGAGGAGTATTTGAAGACGTTAGATCGTCCCCATTAGTACAGTCTGAGTTTTCAGAGGGCGCCACCTCCACCTGTTCTATCTGGTAATTTTTGCTCATTTTTCAGCCCAAATCTAAAGTAAACTAAATTACAACTAAGCTAGGCTAAATAATAATTAAATATAAGCTAGTTTCGTGTAGTTTAGTTTAATTTTAGGCTAAAAACTTAGTAGAAATTCCCATAAAAAACACGTGGCGCCCTCTATAAACTAAGACTGAACTAATGTGAATGTATCCAAGACGTGTCAGTATGGGTCTCGGTCACAAATTCTCCTCCCCAACCTTGATGATATGCATCACCCAAATCACAGGGACCAAATTAAAGTTTCTGCCTTTTGGCTTGCTGAAACCAGTCCGGTTTTGTGCTGGTAAAGTTTTGGTTTCGATATCTTCATTTTGTTAAATTCTAATGAGGTTACTTAACAACAATACACCTAACATCGTTAAAATCGTTCAGTGTGTTTGTTTATTTATTTGTGTGTCCCTCTATACTCCTCTCGAAATAGTGGCGTCAAAAATTAGTGAAAGGGTGCGGAAGAAAGGAAATCTGTCCGAATTTCTGTTAGGCGTATTCTTGAATTCATAATTTGTGTCCTAAATGCCCCAAATTAACGAAAAATGACCATTTGCAACAGTCAGTAACAATCACCCAACCAGTAGCGTGTACACCATAGTCAGACTGGCAGCTACCAGGGGCCGACCTGCAAGCACAGTCTTAAAACCATTGCTGAATATATTGGGTGCAAATTTAACCATTTTAATAATAATGAAAGAAACGATACACGAGAAAAAAGGAATGACCTTGAATTAATATTCCAAGGTCATTCTCGTGCTATCTTCCAAACGAGATGCGATACGGCAAAAAAGTAAATTAGAAAGTTGCCGAGAAGTTGGCTTCACGGCATGTTCCGAGTTAGTTTTTAAACATCATCGTAGCTATTTTATTCATTAACCGATTTTTAAATCTGTTTTTTTTTTTGTTGTTGTTGGTCATATTGTGTCCCTGCGTCCAACTTTAGAATTTACTTTTTTGCCGTATCGTATCTCGTTTGGAAGATAGCACGAGGATGACCTTGAAATATCAATTTAATGTCATAATTTTTTCTCGTGTAAACGTTTCCATCAAACCCATCATTACATTTCTATCATTATTATTGTCTCATTAGCCATTCACAGGATATTGGCTCGTAACACTTTACTTGGATCACCCTGTACTATATCATAAATATCCGATATTTATATAAATATTTGCTAACTCTGCTATTCCACCGTTTGCACAAAGGCCGTTTCAGCTCCCGGCTCTAGCCGTTTGTTTTAAAATCTCCAAAATCGTATTTTACTACAGCATTGCTAAGAGGTTTTAACTTAACTAGCACGTACGAGAACTGGCATAGAATTGAGACGCAAGACCCCCAATTTTTACTCCAGTCGGTCTTGCCTCGAGAAACAAAATGTCTTCCTCGTTTTAAGTTCCTTTAACTCTTGCGAAGTTACACATGTTTGGACTATTCGCAGCACAAGGGATATTTTTCACACACATTAATTAGATAAAAGCCTACACAGCGTAATTTTTAACTTTTTCCGCAAAAGTAAAAACGGACACTAGTTCGAAATCTGGCCGCATGGGTTCAGGACTGAGTACGAACGATGGAGTAAAGGGTAGAGTTGCATTGGAGACGCCTCCTTAAAGGCACCTTTTGGACTCCTAGCTGCAGCACCATAGAATCTTCAAGCAATATATAGTGTCCGCGGCCTATCTTGAGTCCTGCAGGTATTTTATGAGCGGCTACGTTTTCCTGGAAGGGGCGGTTTTAGTTGACGGCCACCATTGATTTGGTAACCATCTTGGATATCAACAAGGCACTCTGCTGCCAAAAACATACATTTGATTATCTGTGTCGTTCTGGGGCGAACTCATGATAGGCCGCTGATACTTTAAAGAAAACAGCGGTAAATTAAAAATGGAACAACACTATTCGCAGCTGCGTCGCGATTTTCATAACTGAAACGAGATCACGTGACCCACATGAGCCTATTGGATGACGGAAAATCTGGGACGTTGATGCTGTGTTTAGAATATGGGGAAAGCTATCGAAATGGTGAACAGGCGCTTTAAATGCCAGTTCCGTTGGTAACCATGACGAAAAAGTTAATTGCACAATAGCTTTGAATGTTGATTGTGGATTTTACCTCCCGCAATCCATTTGGCGTCGTGATAAAACTTGATCTTTATCTAAAGATGGGTGAGGGTTGGCAGTTTAGTGAGAGAAAAAAAACTATTTTTTGGGATAGGGCTCTGCTCGCTAACATTTACAATTAGACTCCACTGGATGCGTAACTTAAAAAAAGTTTAATTATCACTGAGCAAGGAATATTTATTATAGTATTGTATGGTTCTGTTAAGTTCACCCATTAAATATTTTGCAGCTGAGGAATTTTCCGTCGCGTTTCCCCAGTTAGCCTTTTCCCTCTGAATTGGTAAATTTCCCTCTCTTGTCAAGGAAACCCTGATCCATGATAATCATTTTTCGTTTTCCTGTATTATCTGCAATGACCTCGAAGATGGTTAAGGGCGTCTTACTGGGTCCAGATAATATAATTCTTAAGTCGTTATCGCATTTTGTCGCTATCGCGTAGACTTAACAGTTCTGAGTACATGAAACATACAAGTTAAATTGAACTTTAACCAGGATGTGGAAGTAGATGCAGTAAAAAGGATTAGTGCAAAATCCCCATTAACTTTCACCAAGAAAGAAAGAAATTATGGTAATTTGTGCGTTAGGTTCATTAATTTGTGTATCACGTTATCAGTTCTCGTGCTGGGATGGAACAAAGGCTGCATTTTCTAATGCCAACAAAGTTTTTTGGAACCATACGAACGCTGTGGCGGACTTTTTTTTACAGCCCTCTTACTTACAAAAGATCACAGACGCGATTCGATGTCGTCTTGTAGTGGCGCACCCAGAGGTGGAGGGGGGGGGGGGCGGCCGGCTGTAACCCCACCGAAGACCCCGGATTTAACAGTAAAACTGAGTAATTACAGGAAGCTCGATTTTTTTTTCTACTGACGTCTGAAAAAAAGGCCCTATTTTTCGTCTCAAGTATACAGGGTAGTCCACAAGAAACTGACGACCCAACATTTTCCAAGTTCAACTTTTCTAGTTAGCACCTCTCAGAACCAGGAGAGGACAGAAATCAAATCTATTGTGCGCGCGGCGTATCTTGAGTCCTGGCAGCATTTTATGAGCGGCTACGACTTCCTGTAGGGAGCGGCTTTAATCGACGGCCGCCAATGTTTTTGTAACCATTTTGGTAACAACAAGGCACTCTGCTACGAAAAACGTTCAATCGATTGTCTGTGTTCGTTCTGCAGCGAACTCGAGATAGGCCGCGCACACTTTATTGAAATGGGAATATTTCTGTCCTTTCCTGGTTCTGAGGTGTGCTAACTAGAAAAGTTAGACTTAGAAAATGTTGGGTTATCAGTTTTTTGTGGACCACCCTGGATAGGGTACGTAACGTTTGTTTAAATTACAGTGCTCTCAACAACCCAAATTTATATTCGGAGCCTCCAGTGTTTCCTCTCATCCACCCCCCACCCCTCAGTGCGGAAAATTATTTACATCGAAGTTGAACAAATAAGGAATTTGTGCGATTAATTTGTTCAAATTAAGCTTCTTAAGCATAAAAAATCACTGAAATTGTTAAAAATGCGTTAGGTTTCGAACTCGTTTTCATATTTTTTTGCCTCATCCAAACAGAATTCCTGGATGCGTCACTGTCTTCTTGGATAGAAGGAACTCGTCCATTATGGCTGTGCGTTGTTAATTTCTGTCCGTTCTTGTGACGCGTTAGTGTCGGTTGCGTCGCTAATTTTTGTCTGTTCTTGTGACGCGTTAGTGTCGGTTGCGTTGCTAACTTGTCCGTTCTGGTCTGGTGGCGCGTTAGTGTCGGAAGCGCTGCTATTTTTAGTCTGTTCTTGTGACGCGTTAGTGTCGGTTGCGTTTCTAATTTTTGTCCATTCTTGTGATGCGTTAGTGTCGGTTGCATTGCTAATTTTTATCCGTTCTTGTGATGCGTTAGTGTCGGTTGCGTTGCTAATTTTTGTCCGTTCTTGTGATGCTTTAGTGTCGGTTGCGTTGCTAATTTTTGTCTGTTCTTGTGACGCGTTCGTGTCGGTTGGGTTGCTAACTTTTGTCCGTTCTGGTCAGGTGGCGCGTTAGTGTCGGATGCGCTGCTAATTTTTGTCTGTTCTTGTGACGCATTAGTGTAGGTTGCGTTGCTAACTTTTGTCCATTCTTGTGATGTGTTAGCGTCGGTTGCGTTGCTAATTTTTATCTGGTCTTGTGACGCGTTAGTGTCGGTTGCGTTGCTAACTTGTCCGTTCTGGTCTGGTGGCGCGTTAGTGTCGGATGCGCTGCTAATTTTAGTCTGTTCTTGTGACGCGTTAGTGTCGGTTGCGTTGCTAATTTTTGTCCGTTCTTGTGACGCTAATGTCGGTTGCGTTGCTAATTTTTGTCCGTTCTTGTGACGCACTAGTGTCGGTTGCGTTGCTCAGCATCAATGGTTTACAATCAAAATTTTCCAGGATCAAAGCCCATCCAGATGCAAATAAGCACACTGAAGGGAGTATACAAACAAAATTTACTGACTCAGTTCGTCAGTGATACCATATGATAACGTGCTGCAGTTTATAAATAGTCATACTTAGGGTACTGAAATTGTTTCTTGAGCTGGACAATGTGACAAGAAGGTGTGGAAAATACCTATAGCTTACCGCTGACCGAACCTCCATTAATAAATAAATGTTCACTGGACAAGAACTGAAGAAACAGACCTTAAAAGACTAAGCTTTTGAAATTAACGGATAGCGAGATGATGCCAGCTCACAGTCTTGGGCATAATATTTTTATGAAATAAAACTGAACCAAAATTAACTGTTTTTTTTAATTTCGAGTACTTTATTCCTCGATTGTGCCCTAGGCTTTGATGCAAAGCTCGTTACCTCGAGTAATTCCGGGGTTAAGGAGCTGTGCCCCGTAAAGTGTTTTTTTTTTTCTTTTTCTGTTAAACTAGTATTTCGTACGGCGGTGCTACACGGTTGGAGCACGTTGAACCTCCAGGTATTTTGAACTGAGACTTAGCAATCCTTAGAGTGGTTTTGGGATCATCAATTGTCTCAACCAGATCGAGAAACAAATGCTGTTCCGGTTTGCGGTGGCATAATGAGGGGCCCGATCACCAACAATTTTGAAAGATTTTCTCACAGAAATTCTCAGAAAACAGCAATTTCAAGGAATCGTTGGTGACTCAGGAATTTTATTTGTGAAAGGAAAAAAAAATATAAAAAAATCAGGAAGGGGGTCGAAGGTAGTGGAGGGGTGCTTGCAAGTCCCTTGGAACCCTGCAAAACAACCAATTTTCAACAATTTGAACACCTTTGAGACCGGCGTTTAAAGCCAGGTTTTTTTGGTGATTTTTCAGTAGCAGTAAATGCCTTATTTGTCTACTTTTACCAAATTTTAATTCAACTTCAGGTCAGGGGCGAGCCCCTACACGGATGCGGTAATATTTTTCCAAGCGGGATTCGGGTGGGGGCCCTTTAGGCTGTGGGGGCCCGTTGGCTTTGTCAACCCAGAAGCATAGTAGTTACGCTGCTGCTGGTTGGATTTCTCGAACAATTTGATGGCCATTTTTTCCCTCAAGTATAGGTGCAGAACACAGGCCTTTTAGATGCTTTGTTCGGCTGTCCGAAAGTAGCCCTAAAGCCGTTTAATAGTGTCAAGCAAGAACCAGTCACATTCGCAGTTAAAATTTAAAGACACACTTGAGGACGCTCGTTCTACGCACGGCTGTGTTGGATGCACCGTTTGCAATGCTGGTACGGTTTAGTCGCTCATGTTTCAGCGAATTTAAGGGTCTTCAATCGGATTTTAGAGCACACTGGCTACCAGACGCTGATTTTCATTCGCTTCGTTCACTCAATCAGTGCATCGCTGTCTCAAATCACAGGGTGCCCCATTTTAAAAAATTGCGCAACAAATTTATTAGCCTGAAACAATTTTTCGCTGGCTGGTAATGTTACTCCCATGCTGGACATCCTGCATTTGCATCAATGTAGCCTGCAAATTTTTTGAGGTACAGATTTTGCTGAAAGAATATTGATTTCCGCTGTCTTGAAGATTTTATTGAAAAGCGGAAATTGGTAAATCCAAAATCGAAGTTAGAACGACGTTTTTGGTTGGTGGATTTGGTGAAAGCCAACCGCCGACCTGTTGGCGAGCGTTTTCCGGGCAACTGCACTGCGCGTGCGCCGCTTCGCATCCACGTGTGTGTGTGGATGCCACTCGTTCTTTCACGTAACGCCTACAAGGCTGCTTGTTTTTTTGTTTTTTTCATTTGGTGAAAAACAAGCCGAGCTTCAATGTGCGTAGGTCAGGGAGCAACTGGATGGAAGGAAGGGAAAATTCAACCAATATTTGCATGAACTTTGAGCATCGTTTGAAGAGGCAAGCTAGCTATTAGAGGGGAAATGGGGGATGGGAGTGGGGGGGGGGGGGGAAGGTCCATTCAAAGTGACCCGTGTTAGCTGGCGGCCAGGCCCGCAGAATGCATGTTTGTTTTCGTAGAGAACGTTTGCGCGTGTTGCTGCCCTCTGCTACCCTTGCTAGCGGATTTTAAAGGCGGTACGTGTGGTAAAAATAGCATTACGGAAAACCAGGAGTGTATGCAAAACAATGAAGAAGCGTGATTTAGTCACGTGATACTTTTGACTTTGCTGACAGAAAGAACTATGAACTAAAAATAATTAAATTCGAGTCTCGGTACATTGTCGTTTGACGCGTACCCAGTGTTAGCCACAGAGCCAGAAGAAGGGAGGGACAATTTTGCTAGGTAAATCCTAGCGGAAATTCACAGGTTGTTTTACATGCCACAATCGACACGAGTATGACTCGTAGCTGGGTCCTTGTCTTCCCAAGGGTGCCGGCGGAGGCTGAGGCCGAGGCCGGACTTGAGCCCGGGACCTCGGGCACGTGAGACGGTCACGGCAACCATCATGCCACCTTGCCCATTATCGTGGAACTAGAAACTAGAAGAATCCCTTATGAATTCGTCCACTTCAGACTGCCCTGCTGTTGCATCCTGTTTGTATTTTCCAATTCCATCAGTCCCAACACGTAAGTTTTAGTTAATGAGAGTTTGAACTGGATTACGAAGGATTCCACCGTGTGGTCGTCTTCCATTTACTCGAGAATAAATTCTTTACTTAAAAATGTGACATTAACTGGGTGGCCCATAAAAAACGCAACAGCAAAATTTTTGTTAAGCCCGAACTCTTTTGTTAGCTCCCTCCAGAACCGTAAAGAGACTTTCAAAAACTACCCGTTCTCTTAGGCATCTGACCCTTTACGGTTCTGGAGGGTGCTAACAAAAAAAGTTTGGACTTTTGCTGTTGCGTTTTTCATGGGCCACCTTGTATTTGAGCCGAAGTTAATTTAGTTAATTTAGCCGAAGTTAGTTGAGCAGCGTAGTCTCTCAGTTGAATAATCCTTAAAATGTTTCTATTAGTGAATAATTCATTAGTATTTTCACAAATGTTACTTCTAAAAAGTATCTTAATGATTTTAGTTTGTGCTTTTTGAAGTTTAAATAATGCAGAGCTTGACGCGAAGCCATAGACTTCAAAACGATACATGGATATGCATGGATTGAATCTGTTCTGATGTATCGTATTGAACAGATTCAATCCATGCATAGTAAATTTTTAATTTATTTTTTTACTTCGGATATTCTTGATTTTACAAAGACTTGGCATTGTTTTTCTTAATTTCATAATGATAGTGTTAATATATTTGCTGGAATTCCATTCACTATCCAGAGTACATACCTAAATATTTCACTTCACCGACTCTGTTAAGTTTTATGCACGTGTTAATACAATTTGTGCGATTAGGACAGACTTTCTCACTAAAAGGACATAGCCTCTTACTATTTTCGTGCATCCTGCGCTAAATAGCTCTTGTTGCAACATTGACACCCGTTTGAACTAATGTTGCAAAGATGAGTTATACAGGAAAGCCAACTCTGATGTGAGATTAGAGTGGCCGACTCATCGTTATGCTATTGGGTTGATAATGTAGGTTACGGGAAAAGAAAAAAAAGATTTAAAATTATTTTTGGAGCGGGTCACAGAATGATGCTACGTTTTTTATTTTTTTATTTTTTCCAGGTTTGATATGATAGGGCCGGAAATTGGGAAAACGTGCATTAAAAAAAGTGTAAATTTACTAATGTGACACCTGTACCCGACGATAGCTTTATAGCCCAACTGTAGGTTTAAAAAAAAAAGTGGAATTTTCAGATTATTTTTAGCTTCTAGCTGCGAAACCGCGAACGTGCGTCCAAAATTGATGAGTGTCGAGTGGGAATAATTATTATTGTTTGTTTTAAAATTTGTAGAGCGGGGGGAAAAAAATACGGCGGTGCGTTTCTTCAAAGATTAAGATCAATTTTAAGTCATCTTCCGACACGACACCGGTTCGTAGTTAACACCCTTTGTTTTGGAACGCAGATTTGTCAATTACGAGTCGGTTGTTAAAAAACCGGCTTTCGCGCTGAGCAGATGTGTGGTGTGCGGAAAAACAATATACCACGACCACACGTAAAACAAAAGGCGGTGGACTAGGTTAACTCTCACACGTGCGTGTCTGTCCCCTTAAAGTTATAAACGGCAAGGGTGCAAACTCTTTAAAAAGCTGACAGAATGTAACTAACCACACGTGGCTTAGAGACGGGCAGCTAGTCCTCGTCATCTATAGAAAATACCGTCTGTTCAGCACCTTTTTATTTTTTGGTAGTTCAAAGGACGTACCGTTTGGTCGGTGGCAGAGTGTAACGTTGCCTGGTCTCCCGCTCCGTTTGATGGATGCTTCTTTGACGAGCCGTCCTGCTGGGAGGGCTTAGTTTAGCTTTTTTTATGCTTCCTGTCTAGCCCAGCTAGATCCCTCCTCTCCCCAGCCCTAGCTGCCTTCGGGTTGTCGTGGTTAGCATACCCTGTAATCAGTCATTCCTAACCTGAAGTAGCGACGTAGAGAGGTATACCTGTGGTCCCGAGGGGGGGCGCAGGGGCTTATTAACCCATGTTGTGGCCCCGAGGCAGATCTTTGAAGGTGGCTCCCTCACCCAGACATGGGGGGGGGGGGGCCTCACCCCTTACCCTGATGTGGGGCCTCTCATCTTAATGCGAGGTCCCCTCGCCCTGATATGTGGCCCAGTCGGGTCGAGGGGTGACGTCACTTGCGTCCTTTGGAACGACCCGTTGAGCTTTATTGTATAGTTTTGGAAGGTGTTAATTGCTGACATAGCAACTGATAACACGTGTGACGTCAAGTTAGGAATCAACACTGTCTCCATTGCTTTAGAAACACATACAGAGTAGCCATTAAGTGCTAGTGAAACAACGAAATCACGACGTTTCGGTTCCAAGGTCGGAACCGTTTTCAGGTGAAGGGTTTAAAACATGTCAAACAACTTAAAAATTAAAATTAATAAAATAAGAGCAGAGTAGGGCCATGGAAATAAAACTTACAAGTCATAAGGATGCAAGGTTCCATGCCAAAAACTACACACTTTGCGAAAAACAGTTAAATAGTACAAAAAGGAAGGCTAAAATTAATTACAGAAACTAATGCTAAAATAATTTGTAGAAACAAATGCTAAAACCAATTACGGAAGCTAGTGGTAAAACAAACCTATGCTAAAACCAATTAAACAGCTCAGAAACTAACGCTAAAGCCAATTAAACAGTTCAGAAACCACTTAAAAACTGCAGAAGCTAATGCTAAACCAATTAACCAGTAAAGGAACTAATTGTAAAACCGCTAAACAGTACAGAAACGTATACGACAACAATTAAGCAGAGAACTAAACAGCAAGGAAACTAATGCTAAAACCAATCAAAAACTAATGCTAAAACCAATCGGAAACGAATGCTAAAACCAATCGGAAACGAATGCTAAAATTCAATTAAACTGTACAGAAACGAATGCTAAAACCAATTTCAGAAACCAATGCTAAAACCAACACATGAACGTATGAACGTATGCTAAAACCAGTTAAACTGTACGCCAAACGCTAAACCAATTAAACAGTACAGAAACTAATGCTGTAGTGAATTAAGTAGTACAGAAACGAATGTTGAAACCAATCAAAAACGAATGTTCAGTATATTGGGTGAAGCCAACATGCGGCGGGCGGCCCCCCCCCGACGCGTTTTTAATTTTTAAATCCAATTAATAAACGAATTCTAAAATAATTTAAACAGTGCAGAAACGGAATGCTGAACTGCTTAAAATACTTCAGAAGCGAATGCTAAAATCAATTAGACGAACGAATGCTTAAACGTTACAGAAACGAATGATTAGTCCAAGAATGCTAAGATCTGCTCCAAGATCAGAAACTAATGCTAAATGCTGAACTAATGAAACGGTGCAGAAACGAATGCTAAAGTCAATTAAACTGGGGGGAAAAACTCACTTTAAAATTGTTAAGCTGTATACGTAAACTGATGCTAAGTCCAATTAACCAGTAAACAGAAACTAAAACTTATCGGAGCAAAACAGTGAAACAGTACAGAAAACGAATTTACATTATTAATACTGTTAATCATCATACCGTTAAGCATCTTACCGTTAATCATGTCAACTGTCAAGTTTGCGTGTTAAACGTATCTCACAGAAACAGCATCTACGCTTAAAATCAGAACGTGTAGCACCATCTGTTGTCTGTTATGGTAACCATTACATACAAACCTCTAAGCCATCTGAGAAATGTCTGCGAGCGTCATCTTCTGCATTCCGAGTAAAAAGTCAGCAACGGGAATATTGACAGCAACGGGATGCCATTAACAAAGGACATGCCGTCCTTCGACGTGTAAACCAGTTACTAACATATCAAACGCTGTAAATGTCCAGCTAGATCTCTTGACCACTCCTTTGGGGGGTTACTCCAAGATGTCGTCTGGTCGTGGGGGGTTGCAAGTATCAGCTTCCGTAATGTCTTTGCACACGGACGCCATCAGTCAAAACCTGCTCAAGTCGCGTGGCCCTGTTGGCGTTGAAATCTTCTTCTAAAAGGTAGAAGGTTTTTTTTTTTTGGTTCCTTTCTTGTCTGGCTGACCTGTTGCTCCCTTTTTCTTTCTGTCTCACTTTTTTTTTTTTAATTTTTTTTTATCTCCAAATCATGCATCACTTTAAATCTGATGCTCGTCCACTTTTTATTTCATCCTCTTGTTGTTTATCTTTGTCACTCAAGTTGGTGCTATAATTATAACGGCCTCTGTTTTGCGGTGCCAAGCCTGCTATGAAGGTGTATATAATAAGAAGTGGGTGGGTAACTATAACCTTATTCGGCTGTCTGCACTGTCGCGCTTCGGGGCGTCGAAGGGTTTTTTTTTTCTTTTTCTTTTTAAATAAAATCTTGGTGGCGTATAACCGACCATCCTTATTATGATTAGACAGATGTGAACTAGGGTGACGCCCAACTTTAAGGGGGTTGCTTCCGTTGAGTTGGCGTCACGGTTAAGGGATAATTTCTTGCATTTTGTCTCACTTAGTCTTGTTTCTTTTCCCGCCAAGGTCTTCGGCCGTGTGTAGTCGTGATATCCAACGCCAGGCTCTTTCGCCAAGTTAGTCTCACCGAGTAATAGTTCGAAGAGAAATTGAAAAATATAAAAATCATTGCGTACTGCGCTGTTTTTCAAGTATTTCATTTAACGTTTGAAGTCTTCGTCGGTGGGATTAAAAGGAGCTGCCCTCTAATATTTTCGTACATCCTGCGCGAAATAGGGTTTACAACATTTACATAGGTTAGAGACAGAGTTAATGTAGAAAACCTTCTCACAAAAGGGAAAAAGGCAGGTAAATGAATGAGGTTTTAAAACGTGTGAAGTAGCCTTACAAAACTGAGTCTCGCACGGACGCCCACATGGAAACAAGCACCTTTAACTTTGCGAGAGAGCTTGGCGTTTAATATCAAGACTTTAAACGGCTAAAGGCTTGGCGGGAATCCTTAAGTTTTGTTTTGGGGAGATATCACATCTTTCTAGTGAAAATTGATAAGATCCATTTATCTTTTGGCAAATTTCGAGAAAAAAGCTGAAAATCCAGTTTTATTTTCCTTTTTTTGGGGGGGGGGGGGGGTGTAGTAGGTTTTCATTAGTAGGTTTGCGTGTGTGTGTGTTAAGAGTCTGTCGAGAAATACACCGAACTCTTATTATTTATCAATGGAAAAAGCATAAATTATTCTTCATTCGAGCTACCAAAACTCGCCTAAAAAAAAACCCAAATGTCCGAAAATATTTGAAGTAAGAATGTCATATTCGAGCTCATGCATTTAGTGCACGACAGCTATCTTGTCAGGACATTTCAACCAAAAAGGAGCAACGAATCGGAAACAACCAAATCAGAAACAACCACCAAATTGGAAACAACCAAATTGGAAACGTTGTCGTGTCCCTATTGACAAAACACATAGACACTTGCGCTTAAAATCCAATTTCAGTTCAGGATTCGACTTTGCTCGCTTCGCTATCTCAGCCAGCAATATGCAGTGACAATTGAAACATGCGCACACCGGACGGACTTCTTAGCGGGTTAGTTATATGCATAGTTACGACGCCATTACAATTTTTCCAACTGTTGGTTACTTGAAAGTGCATCAACTTTCAAGTAACCAACAGTATATCAGTTCTGCACTTCCACTTTTCTGCTCTTCATTACTGAACGCATTTACGTGCTGATTTTTTTTAATGTTGTTCCCTGCGTATGCACAACTGTTGAACCAAACTTGAAGTACTGAATTGGTAGAAAGGTGAAAGTCGTTAACGTTTTACATACGATATAAACCATGCGCAACGGCCGTTTGGTGTGACGTCACCATGAGTTAACCAATGACGAACGAGAACAGCGGCTGTTTGGCCGTCTGATTGGACTAGCCCAGTCACGTGATGTGCACGTCACAGCAAACAGCCATAATACACCTTTAAAAATAAATGGGTTGGAGCAAAGTACAGCTCTTATACCGAAATTCCCGTCACTTCCTCTTTAAATAGATGGTATTCCACGATAGATTCGCAGCGAAGAGTAGTGGGAGCCGGCCTCAAAATTACGTTCACTCGTGCACACTTAGGCCCATTGTGGACCTAATCAGTTTTGGGGGGCCTAAAATAATAACAATAATAAAGCGAACGTCGAACTGGTCGTTTGTTGAAATTGAATCGTTTATTTTGGTGATTATTGGATGGGTGCCAGTCGAGAGCCTTTGAAGGTGAATGGTCGGTCGGTCGCTCTTTCTCACTCTGTCTCTCACTTGGCGGCCGGGGAATGCTTTTGTATTGATTTCGGCCATCAGCCACTCAGGCGACGACGGGTTTTAAAACGGCGGCGCTCTGTTCCGAATTTGGACTTGTGTTTACTCGCTGCCTATCGCTCGGGCTGACTCGGGTTTAGTCTCTGCCACATGGCCGTCCCGATCCGCTTAAGCTGACGTCAATTGACGGACAAGGCCTGAAGGTGGTCGTTTTTAAAGATGCGTTGTACGTTGGGCCCAAGGCCAAAATTCATAATCCGGGTTACCCGGGTGGAAATCGTCGGGGAGGTGGAGGCAATAAGTTGCTACTTTCTTTTCTCTTTAGCCGTTTTGCGGTGGTATACGAACAAATTAAACTGAGATTTGGCGAATGATGACATTATTATACGGTACCAAATATTATTATTCAGTTAAAATAAGTATTCGGCCTAACACCAACATCGTTATTCCCTAAAATCATTGTTCGGCCGAATACAGAATATTTGGTGTATCCCTAATAGTTGCATCACGAATACCACTTTCCATTAAAGGGATATACCTCCCAGCGCCATTTTTCTCGAGCCTCCACATCAAGTACGGCCCCAAAGGTCTATTTACTTACCATTAGTCTTTTCCGTGCTAAAAATCCGTTTTAAAATGTGGCGTCTAGGAGATTTTCTGTTGAATAATGTTAACTGTATTTAAGAACGTGCCGTTTCTATATGATCCTTTGCGCGCCTACAATGACTTTTGAAGTTTTATCTGTGTTTGCGCAGTACTAATTTTAATTGTTTGCTAATAATTACTATGAGATCAAAAATCTAAAAAGACTAATACAGTAAAAATTCAAAAATGAATTATTCCAATAGATCGCCGAAGCAATCTAGTCTAGAAAATTATAAATTGTGATTTTAAAATACGAGAATCATTCCGGTTTGTGACGACACAATTAATGCGTCCACGCTGGCTTGTCTATTAGGCGCAATGCCAACTGAGACAGGAGCTGCATTTTTCGCTGCGAGGAACGAAGCTACTGTCTCAGTTGACCTTGACAATGTTAAATGCGCGGATGCGATCGGCGCGTAGCTGTTATAAGGCAGGCTGTATGTTGCTTTAAATACAAGATGTATAGATCAAGGCGAAAAAATTGGTGAGGAAATTATCGTTCTCTTGGTTGCGCTACGTGACTTGCAAGCAATGCTTAGAACCGGGATGTACTATGATTAGGCTTAGAAAGAGCTAAGGACATAGCACAAGTTAATTACGATGAAGGGCAGAGACTTAACTATACAACTTTTTTTTTTTCAAGTTTTAGCCGAGTCTGGAGGAAATAAATACATTTGGTAGTTTCGGTAGGTTTCAATATTTGTATTTTGCAATTTAAATTTGAGTGTTAAATTCCCACGTTGATAAATTGTGGTATTTATGAGCCATAGAATCACGTGTTATCTACACCTTGTAAGCCCCGATCCCGAAGTCCCATGTCGCGTGTAGCCAACAATCGCATTAAACCAGCAGTGCACTAGGCTCGTCATTGCTACGTTGCAAAGTTGCCGGCAACAGTAAAGCCCTAACCAGACTGGCTGCTCGCGGCTGCACGCCGATGTAGTATGGTGTAAAAAAGACTTCAATATTACTTATTAACGCAACACGAACCACACGATTGCTGCAATGTTGACCTTGTAGGCACGTAGTAACGCATAGCTTCGCACGAAATTTTCTTCTGTCTGGAGAGGCCTTTAACCCATAACCAGACTGGCTGCTCGCGGCTGCACGGAGTCGCAGTATGGTGTAAAAAAAAAGACTCAATATTGGTCCTTAAAGCAACACCAACCATACGATTGCAGCAATTTTGACCTTGTAGGCACGTAGTCGCGCATTGCTTCGCACGAAATTTTCTTCTGTCTGGAGAGGCCTTAACACCTCTGTAAACAATGAAACTTAATTTACCCCACCATAATATTCGCCAGCGACAAAGAATTGTTTAAATGATGATGGGCGACTATAGAGGATTACTGAAAATCGGATGAATATCCAAAACGTGCAAAAAGACACGTACGGGTTCGCTCACTCAACTCGCGAAATGAGCGTGAAACTCTGTTAAATATTCATAATACGCAAAAATGCACCGACGGGTTCGCTGACCCCTATCGGCGTTTATTAGTCAGCCGAAAATAATTGAGCGTACTGATGGTGTTTGATGCACCGTTTGTAACATGGGGAGAGAGGGGAGGAGTTGTTTTATGAAACGGCCAGCGTAGCTAGTCTGGAAATTCTGATGCACCGTTTGCAACATGTGCATGTGGGAGGGGGGAGGGTTGTTTTATGAAACGGCCAGCATAGCTAGCCTGGGAATTCTGATGCACCGTTTGCAACACGGGCATGTGGGAGGGGAGTTGTTGTATGAAACGGACAGCGTAGCTGGGCTGGAAATTCTCGTTTGTTTTCATATTGTCACACGGTCTGACGAATCACTGTTTATAAGTGACTGTCACCTTCGTAATTTTCGCATATCTAGTTTTTACAACTACAACTATGATTTTTTACGAATGCTTTTTTGTTTTTTTTTACCACAAGAAAAGAATCCCAGTTCAATAATCTGCTAACTCCACTGTAAATTTGCTGCATTCTTGCTTCACGTGGTGGGAGGTGACGCGATTTGTCGAGCCACTTTCAAACAAGCTGAAATAGCGAAGCAGGCCGTATGTTTGGCAGATCGACACATAAAAACAACACACCCTAGCACTGTTTTTGTGTTGGTAGCTTTTGCCACGTTTACATAGGTTTGAGGGTAGCAAAACGGTCACGCGAGAGATATAGAAGAAACAGGAAAATGATGTAGTATTGATGTACGTTTGACCTAATGCTACAAAGCTGAATCGAGCAGGAAAGCCTTTTGGGAACGAGCAATTTTAAAAGTCAAGTTTTCTCGTTCATTGCCTTCGGAAGAGTTGTGAACTTCTGTATTCAAGTATATACCTTTGAATTAATGCTACAAAGCTGAATCGCACAGGAAAGCTACTTAGAACAACGAGCACTTTTAAAAGTTAAGTTGTCTCGCTCAGTGCCTTCGGAAGAGTTGTGAAACTTTTGTGTTCTAGTGCCTTTGAATTATTAATGCTACAAAGCTGAATCGCACAGGAAAGCGACTTGGAACAACGAGCACTCTTAAAGGCAAGTTGTCTCGTTCAGTGCCTTCGGAAGAGTTGTGAAACTTTTATCTTCCCGTTCCAGTGTGTTGTGCCTTATTCTAATTCTAGTTTTCAGGAGTCTTAAGTTTCCGCGGCCGTGGTTGTGTGCGAGTTTTAACTCCTTTTCGAGGTCCGTCTGTCTGTCGCGTCGTCTCTTGGTTTCGTTGCTTCCGTTTCTCGGCTAATAATGACTGGGCGGCAATTAACCTTTGGTCCTCTCAGTCGCCCTCCTCATCTAAAACTATTAGAATGGTTAACAGTTCTGCACAGTCTTGAATTACCTATTTATAATATGACGCTTGTTTGGCGGAAGCATAGAGAGAAAGAGAAGCCCGTGCGCCGACACTTGGCCGTCCGTCCGTCGCATGCCCACGCCAGCTGTTCCGTCTCTTTCGCGGTACTGGACGGATATTTGTGCAAATGCAAATCACGCGCGAGGCCTTTTCCCCCGTCTTTTGTTTATTTGAACAGCCAAGATCCAATCCAGCACTTGAACGGTTTGCCTGGCAGACCATGCCCGTTTTCGGAAGTGTAGAAATTCTTTTTGAATTGCAAACAAATTGCCGTTTTTCTTCGAAGACGTTTTCGCCTATCACGCACTAAAGTAAGGGGCCAACTCCCTACCTCAAGTTATTCTTTTTTTTATTTTTTATTATTCGGTTGTTTTTGGAGTGAGAGAGTAAATATTCTTTAAGTAACCTCTACTTTCCTTATAAACAGAACTTAAGCCCAAGCAGTGGCATAACTATGGGGGGGGGGGGGGGGCAAAGGGGCGAATCGCCCTCTCTAACATTTTGAAGGCTTATTCAGCAAATTGGCCAAGACACCTTTTGCATAGCAGTAAAAACTTGACCATCCTGAAGACGAATTTTATTTATAAAAATAAGTATCTAGTACGAAAAACTTAAAGATTTACTCATAAAATTTTTTTTTCATGCGTATAATGCAGTCGGCAAAACTGATTTTGTAGAAATGTTTCCAACGTCACTCACTTTACAAGGCCAGAAAATGCCGGAAAATTGCAAAAATGAATCAGCTTTCCCCCGGACCCCACGGGGGTGGTGGGGGAGCTCACAGCGCTTTTCCAGACCCCTCCAGATGTTGTTGGTTTCTCCCTCTATACCATTCGTATCGTGTTGCCCCCTCAGTACAAAACCTTTGTTATGCCACTTGAGCCCAAGATACGTTGGAAACCTCAAACATACCACATATTTGTACGTTATGTTTGAGAATTTTAATGTGCATATTTCTTTGCTTATTGTTATAGGAAGAGCAAAGGACCATGAACGTATATATATTTTTGCGTAATTGCCCATTTCCTGTGCCCCATTCCGTGCTGTTTGAGGACCTGAAAGAAATATTTTGCGAGTTTTCGCTCAACCGAAAGTATTTTTTTTTTTTTAAATCATTGGTTTATCATGTAGGCATTTTAGTCTTAACGGCCTCAGGTTGTTGCTACTTAAGAAAACGAAAACGCTGCCACTCAATGAATAATAAAAGTAGGCAGTGTCCTGATCTCCAAAATCTTTTTGGTGATGAAATAGATTGCCCAAAGCAGTTTTAAGTTGCTTTCTTTGTTTTACCTATGGTCACGTAATCTTTGGCCCGCTCAGTTGCATTTGTAATATACCTTTGACAGGAGAGCTTGAGAGGGACGGTGTAGCAACTTATTGAATAAGAACCCTTTTTCGTAAGGTGGAAATATGGCACCTGATTGAGGCCAGGCACTTAATGTTTTCTAGTTCCAGTTAAATAAACGCGCATTTTGTAAATTTGGCTCACTGCAAATAAAAGGGTTAAAAAAAGGTGACACTGTTAATCAATTCTTACCCCATGGTGGGAAAATGATTTCTAAATTGCTTGATATTACAATGCAGAATTACTTTTCCTGAATCAACGCAATCCAACACATTGCAAGCTTGGATGATGTGTAACACTATAGTCTAGTTATTCCATTTTTGCATTTCGTGGTTGTTTCCGTCTCTCCGACTCTTTGCAAGTCTTGGTCATTGTGAATCTAATTCTTCTTGGTCACTGTAAATGTATCGCTTCCCTATGCCACGAAGCCAAACTCAGTTGCATAGACAAGCCAAGTCCGTAGAGAGTGTACAAGTTAGAGCACTTCAGATAATCTCGGCAATCCGATGTCCACCTCCGCTTCTAGACCACGAAGCCAAGCTCAATTGTATTCTGTAATGTTTCCTTAAGACACGACAT
>JAHWFP010271143.1:67373-80551 GCA_023313725.1 Lithobius niger
ACATTTGCCTAGTAAAGCATTTTTAAAGAACGTGGTTCAAGTGAGTTAGAATTGACTTTGGAAGATGATGTCCACTTTTAGGTCATGAAGGGAAAGCTCATTTGTATGCCGTAACACTCCTCAGGAAAGCATTTCAGAAGAATGTGGTTCAAGTAAGTTTGAATGACCTTTGCAATATGATGTCTACTTTTTAGGCCGTGAAGCAAAGCTCAGTTGTACGCCGAACAGTTGCTCGTATGAGGGCTCTTTGGAAGTTAACTCAAGTAAAATTCGAATGGTCGTAAGAATATAATGTCCGTCTCTGCTTCTAGATCATAAAGATAAGCTCAGTATTGTAAAGGTACCTCAGACGAACGTGGCTCAAGTATGATTGGTCTTGGGAGTATGATGTCCCTCTCCACTGCAGCGCTAACTTCACCGAAGTGCCTTCACTTTTAAGCTACTCATTTGTGAACAATTAAACAAGTATTCTTAACGTAGTTCTGTTGAAATAAGAGAAATGAGAGTCATGCCGTAAGACAAAATCCTAACAAGGTTCAGGATTCGCCAATTTTAAATTCGGCTTCACCTGTGTTGATGGCGGAGTGTGTATTTGCAACTAGATATGGAATAGTTATTTAACACTTTTTTTTTTTTAATCCGTGCACCTTTGCTGAAGCCGAGGGAGTCATGCGATCAGGTACTTGGCTGTGCAGATTGCATTCCAACTGTGCTTTCAAATCCGCTTTCTCATGTCCGAAGCGAATCGGCCCCAGCAGCAGCAGCAGCAGTTGCCATTATTGTCTCTCTTTGCCCAATATCTCGAGTTTCGGCCCGTTTGTTTGGTGAGGGAGGGCGTTCGTTCGAAGCCCCCTCCGCTGGCTTCCACATTGTCGCGTTCTGTTTAGGTTCAAGATTAGATGAATGGAGTTTGACTCGGAGTGCCAAGTCGGGCGAGCGAGGTTATCGCACAGCAAAAGGCGTTATCAGCTGGGTTGGCTGGTTGCTGAGCTGAAAGAATAAGGAACCTTACATGTGTGTGGCGGGGTAGGAGGAGATGTGGTGTGCTAATTAAAGCTGATGCTGGAGTATTCGGTAATGAATAGGCCTAGATTTTCTTGTTTTGGAAGAAGGGACGTTAGTGTGAAAAGTGGAAATTGATTTTCCTGGTCGGTTGTTGGCGTGTAGACCGTTAAGGCGAAGTGATTTTGGTTCTTTTCTCCAGGGAGTTTGGCGAACCTATTGCGTACAGGAGAAAACACGAAATGAAAGTAACTTTGGAATTAAGAGACGCCGAGACTTAAGCCTCCAGCCCGACGTAGTCGACTAATGTTTTAGACAAAAGTCTTAGGACGGAAATTGGATGATTGCGTTCATTGTTTCGTTCGTTGCAGTCTTGCCGAGTTGCCCAAATTGCTGCTATCGGTCAAGATAACGCCGCTTAAAGTTTGGGTGCTAAATTATTGACTGATTAGCACTGTCAACAAAGATAGAAGAAATTGTGAAACTAAGTTGACATTGAGGAAGGAAGCTTTACTGAAAAACTGATAATTTATCCCTCCTCTCTGTGATGTCGAGACACTAAGATTACAAATTTAAAAGTAAAAAAAAATCTATTGGTATTTTTCCAGCTGCCATCTTTTATCATAATAAATGAAGAACACAAGGGTGGTTGTTTCTTGACTTTCTATAGTAGATCATCATCGACGACTATATATATAACAACTCCTTTTTCAACGTCACATTCTCTGCAGTTACAAAAGTAGGTCGCCATTCCACTTATACAGTTTACAAAAAAATCCACCTATAGTGTCCGCGGCCTATCTTGAGTTCGCCCCAGAACGAAGACAGATAATAGATTGTATATTTTTGGTAGCAGAGTGCCTTGTTGATATCCAAGATGGTTCTAAAAACAATGGTGGCCATTGATTAAGGCCGCTCCCACCAGGAAGACGTAGTTGCTCTTAAAATACCTGCAGGACTCAAGATGCGCTGCGCACACAATGTGTGCATGCGTCCTTGCAAAGAATGTGACGTTGCTGTGACGAAAGTAAAAAAGTTTGTGATGTCATAGTGATAAAGGCTGGTGGTGGTAGTGTTGGACGGTAAAACCGGTTCTCACGATGTACCGCGGTACCAAAAATGCAACGGTACCAGACACCGGTATTGTTTTAATACGAAAAAAGACGCTGAAATTATAGCAATAGTTCATTTAGTCCTTGTGTTGTAGGGCTCAAAGCTGTACAACAATCAGTTACAGATCAACAATGGTAAAATTGGAATTCTAAACAATGCAAAAAAAGTGGAGCCAAATTTGCATAGCTTTGATGTACAACCAGTATTTGTTTATATTTGCATGTTTCTACTTGGATAGCAGGTTAACTACAAATTTTAGAAGATTTTTTTTTTATCAAATATGTCGTGAAACATGCATTAACCTTGTTTGCATGCATTAATCATTAAGGTCAATAATTTTTTTTCCATTAAAGCTATAAAAAAAAACCACATTTTTCAATATAATTTGTTGTTATTTAAAAATTGGGTGTTGGCATCACAGCATTATAATATCAGATACCGCCTCATAGCACCGGAGAAAACCCGAGTACCGGGGTATTAAGCTTGGTACCGGCACTGGCTGAAAAATTTCTGGTACCGCCCAACACATCGTGGCTGAGTTGTGAGAGAGCTCGGCCTGGTTGCTGGAGGTTCGCGGATCTGGTCGAACCCCTGGAAAGGGGAAAGGCAAATTCCCCGCCAGGACTGCGGGCCAGGGTAGCGTGAGAGGCTACCATGATCCTTCAGCGGCTATGGGAACTATTCTGGCCAATTCTGAACAATCTTTCGGCCCCTACGATGATCGGATGTTTCCCGGATTGAATCCCCGGGTTGGCACCTTCCTTTACCAGATATTTCTTCTTCTCTAAAAGTCTGGTAATGTTCAAAATTGAGCCGGTTCAGCCATACAAGCATTAAGTTGCTTCGGCTGACTTAGGGCTCAAAGAAATTAATAAAAAAAAAATATTAAAAAAAAACTAGTTGGTGGTGGGCTGTCCTTCCGTGACGTGTCTGTCGTAGACGGACGTTGCTTGATGCTCATCGTTGGGAACTGCAAATCTGCGATTTTTATTCACAATAGGAAACCGAATTGAAAAGTTGTGAAGCGATAATCTATGCAGTCGGCAGTGAGAAGATTCATTAATAAAACTGCCTGGATAATATTGTGCAGATGGCGCTTAGGTTTCAAGTGCTATTAAGGTTGACATTAGTTGTGACGAATTCAGGTTACTCTATAAATTTCCATTTTAACGTGGTCAGTTAAAAAGCTGCTTTGTGGTGTTAGTTTTTCTCGTCTCAAGTACACATCTCAGATTTATTTAAAAATAATCCATAACAGCACTTACCAATGAATACACTATATTAAAAGACTTAAAATTTACTAATTGATAAATTAGCGGAATCGTATGTATGCAAAAATAGCTAAGAATTGGGTTTCTGTGACTTTGAACCAGGGTAGATTAAGTAGGTAGTGACGCTTTTCTGAAAACGGGGGGTAAAAAAAGACCTTCTTCACCAACGCCACCAGAAGGCAGCACTTGTCTGGTCCGGGTAGGAGGCGAAACTTGAGATAAAACATGGCGGCATCGTAGCCATGGTAACCATTGTAATAGCGACAATACCTGCGGAAACAGACGAAATACTCGTGCGTGGGCAACATCCGAAGTTGAAGAACCTATTCTGTGTTCGATTCAAACTGTATACAGTTTGTTACACTCGGCGTAAACCACGGAAGAAGCTACAGCCTGAACGGCTGATGAGGACGCTACTCGAACGTTCTCCGAACACAAAACCGTATGTGATAATTAGCTCCACTCGTAACGACAAACCGTTTTAAAATTGAATGTTGGTTTCTTAAAATAAAACTTGATCAGCCAGTTCTGATCTTTCTTAAAATTATTTTAATGTCCTAATCTGAATTACAATATATTTTAAGCCGATTAATTTTGTATTCTTATTGTGATCAATTTGTTTTAGTGACGCTAAATAGTTTTGATCCCCATGATGCTTTGCGCTTCCCGTTACTTCACGACAGCGTCCTCTGGCGGTAAATCGTTGAAAACAGATACATCTTTGGTCCAAAATGTTTACCGTTGTGAGAGAAAGAGTGGCACTACCTATACATTCTTCTACCCTGCTTTGAACCAACGAAACTTGGGAGTTCGACAGATTTCTAGAAAGAAGAAAACTGGCGGGTTTTTTTTTTTCATAGATGAAGGGAAAGCCAAACTGGCTCGATTAATACAGATGCATACAGTCATGTTCCCGTTTCGTTTTGGGCTTGAATGTCAAGACTGCCTGACCGGAAATTGAAGAACAAAGGCCAAAGCCCTACCTTGCTGCCACTGACGGGGCCATAAGAAAACGACCATACGCAGCAGCATTTAATACGCACACACATATGCAACACTTTATCCAGTCACCACTTGGAGGGTCGCTTGTTGCCACCCCTTCACACCAAGGGAACTGAATGTAACACACAAAGCGTCAAATCGCGACTAAATGCGACAGATAGACAACTGGTTTCGATTAATGATGAATTACGGGTTAATATAGATGCAAAAGGCAACGGTAATATAGGTTTGCATCTGTATGTTTTTTTTTTCTGTTTAGTGTTCGACCCTACTTTATTTATTAGTTTTACCAGTATTTACTCATTACTTACTTTACTTATTAGTCTGTTGGTGTGATCTCAGCACTGTCAGTGATCAGTTAGCTCCACATTCAGTAGAGGATAACCGTAACCAAGGGTTGGATGGAGGATGTTGGTTCTTATCTGAACTACTTTTTCCTGCACCTATAGAGCAGTGACATTTGCCACCATATTGGCACCAGTATGGGTTTTGGAGGGCATAACTACAAGGTGCACCACATAAAAATGGAGGGGAACACAACGGAAGAGCGGATTTCTCAGCTTTAAAATAACGTTGTTTTCTCCAACAACAAAAATCGCGCGTTTTAGGTCTAAGAAATCACTCTTAACAGCATCGGCTTCAGATGACGCCCTCCTGTTTCTCTCTGAAGTGCCCCTTGCAGCTAACCCATTAAGGCTCCAGCATACAGTTATATACAATAATACTACGTCGTGTCACTATTCTATAGGGACTGCAGCAGTATGCTTATACACACAGACTGTGTAACAACTAAAGATTGCCTGATGTCGACAACAAAAAAATGTGGTTGTGGAACGTCAGTGGCTGTTCGCTATGTTGTCGGTTGTTGGGTTAATATTACTTTAGGTTTAACCTCCTATTTAAATGCGATAGGGATGAGGGATATGACTAACATGAAAAAATTTGCGTACCGGTAATGCTAAGCTAGAAGAGTGAAAAGTAAAAGACGTTTACAGAAACGAGTGTTGTCCAATTTCGGCTGGATCAGACCCGCTGTGCAGTCACTCCGCAGGCTTAACAAAAATGAGGCAAGGGTGCAAACGGTGGCGTTCTGCCATTCCATTCCGCCGCTGATAGGGAGCCAGCCAGCACTTTCTCTTTCCTGCAAAGAAAGAGAATGTGTTGTTAGATGGATGTGGAGATTTTGGTTGAAATGGGACGCTGGGTCGTTGTCATTCTGTGGCTGCGCTCCGTCGTCATGCTGGCCCGTGCGGGGGCGTATGGCTTGCTCCCCAGGGAACTGGCCAGGCCGCTGGCTTCACCCTCAATTTGAACGCTTGTCATCCGTGTCCGGTGGCCCTGACGACCGCCTGTATTGGATTGGCTTGGGTGGCAGTGTCTTGCAGGGTTTGCTTCTGGGGCCTATGCTGTTCCGAGAAGTTGGCTGATGGTGGTCCGCGCTGCATGCAGATGGCCGAGTTAGGGCTACGACGCAACAGCGTGTGAGATTGAAGCCAAATGAGTTGGTAACTGCGTATACTTTTTTTTTATGTCTGATAAATTGGACAGGTTACCGGTAAACCTGTTGCCGAGTCAGTGGTTGCACGATGACGTAAACCAGTGACGTAAATTGCAAATGACAACCCGTAATGTAATAACTTATTCCGTGCCTTATTTTGTTTTGCTTTTCGAGTAAGTAGATGATATCACGGAACCCATTTCTGTAAGATATTCAGTCAGTTGGGAAACTAGTGTTCTATTAAAAAGCAGACTAGCCTACTGCTTAAATAAATATACGTGTACAGATGTAATGTAAAGGTAAATCGCAAGATATGCAAACAGTGAAATCGAATCCAAATTACTTAATACCGTAAGCCGCGGAGCAGTGTAAGCCACGTTAGTACCGTAAACTGGTGCACCGATTTAAACCGGATCTTGTTTTAAAAATTAATAGTTGTAAATTTAATGTGTGAAACAGTTTAATAATACGTAAACATGGACAGCGATTGTATTTTTGCTACTTAAGTAAGCACCAAAAACCTTCGTTTTCGTACTTATGTAAGTAAGAACCCACGTCTTCGGTACGTAAGAAACCCACGCCTAGCCATGGTTCTTACTAGTGGCAAGACAACGGTTTCATTGTTGCAACAGTGTGTCTTCATGATATAAATCCGCTGCTGCAACAATGGTCTAACAATGAAAGAGTTGTACAAAATTCAAATATTGCAATTGCGACGTCTTTTATATTCAAGATGGGGCGCTGTTTTATATAAAGAACATCTTTTGGTGCTTATCGGCTTGTGTCTTGATCAGGTGACATTGAAATGTTCATTGTGTTGGGACAACACGTTTTGTTCAGCGAACAATGTGACAAACTTTGCTAGACTGATTCTCGAGGGGCCGTTTTAGGGACATCTGTATTTCATCGATATAAGGTGTTCTGGTGCACATATACGCGCCTTACTCAGCGTGGGATGCTCTGGTATTCCTGGTGCTGCCGTTGGGAGAACAGTCAGTCTGATGCTGACAAATAGCCAAGTCGATTTTTTTCTATAGCTGCAATGGTTTAGTGGTATGATTTTTTTTTTTAATCCACTTCTTTTAGCTGAACTACCTTGTAACTAAATTTCGGAAGAGTAACACGATCCAGTTGTGAGTGAAATCGGTTTTAGTACGGTGTTTTCCGATGCTGTTGTTATTGATACTGTTTGAATTTTTACAAGGTATAACGAACAGTTAACAAAGAGAAAAGTTAAGTAAATGTACATGAACAAAATACCAGAAACCGAAGGTACCAACTTGGTGTCTCACTTAGGTGTCTCAAAGTGAAAGCTGATATGTGTCTGCAACAGTAGTTTCGTGTGTACGCGGGAGAAGCCAACATTCGGGGAGGGGGTGGGCGTCCCGTGGCTGAGGTGGATTTTGATGTTGGCACATAATTGTGTGCGCAGCGTATCTTGAGTCCTGCAGTTTTTATGAGCGGCTACGTCTTCCTGGAGGGAGCGGCTTTAATCGACGACCGTCATTGTTTTTGTAACCGTATAGGATATCAACAAGGCGCTCTGCTACCAAAAACATACAATCGATTATCTGTGTTCGTTGTGGGGGTAACTCAAGATAGCCCGCGGACACTATAGTTTAAGCTTGCTCATGGCTGAAGTTGGCCATAACCTCCTTTCAAAACATCAAATTTTCGTCATTCACAACCCAATTTCTTCCAAATGTTGATAACGGCCTGAAATGTGTTCTGGTTGTAAGTACTGTAAATAAGCCTTAATATTCAGTGGAGTTTTAATAGCGTTTTGGAATACGGTCCTTTATCGTCTTCCACCACAGAATTTACTGCTTTAATAGAAAAAGTGGTGAATTTAATTTTTTTTTACAACAGCAATGTGAGAACATTAATTGCATCGTTGTGTATTGTGCTGTGGCGCCGGTGTCGTATTAGTAATGCTCCACATAAATCCCAAGTTGTGCGAAAGGTGGCGGTGCTGTGTCCAAGATTTCAATGGAAAACGCCATGCTGCGTGTTTCGGTGGGTTGGTGGATATCATTTTAGCTGTAGCACAAATTGCTGCACTCTTTCAACTTGGCGGTTATTGTGATCTCCAGAAGAAAAGTGCGTCTGCATTCGTTCTCTTAATTTGTGCGCCTGGGTCTGTATGAAAGCGAGAGAGAGAGAGAGATCAATAAAGTTCTTATTCCAGGAGCGCATCTGGACGAGTTGCTCGCTTTAGATTGAGTTGAGGCTGGCGATGCTGCTGGATTAAAATATAAAAAAAAAAAAATGTAAAAAAAATAAAAACGAGTGTAGAGTAACTGGTGGCGGCGGTGGGTGAGAAAGAATGGATGCGCCAACGCTAACCATGCATCAGGAGGAGGAAGGAAGGTATGTTTGCTCGCAGGGATATTTGAATTCAACGCAAACACAGTTATGCTAATACTGATTTCCACTTTCTCTCCCCCGCCCCCTCATTTCGCATACATGCCCTAGTGAAAAACGACGATGGGTGTAGGCGAGAGGACCAACGTAGTGCCGTAATGGAGAGGGTGTTATCCGTGTATGTGGATGTCTACACATCCAATGAAGACGAACGACTGTTCGCCGTGTAGCAAATTTGACATTACTATATTTGCTTGTCGTACATTTTTTTCTTTCTTTTTTTTTTTGACGGCGTCCCTCATAAACCCTCGCGGCATGCATTACAAGACAGGGAGGAACACGAATATAGATTTGAATTACACCCAACGGTGTGGAAATAAAATTGATAGAACTTGTCATCTATGTAAAGCGTGGGTATGAGTTGTGCTTATAAGGACGCGGTATTGTGCTGTTCCTCCTCTTTTCCTCCGCTGTCGGGAATAAACGAATGTGCCACATTGGAAGCATCGTCAGCACCCGCCACTGTATTTGATTAGGTTTGGTTTCATTTTTCTCCCCTTCCTCTTCTTTTTCTGGCTTCACGGAATTGAATCTGGTGTGGAAATGTAATGAAAGGGGCACATTGAATTAGGCTCTGGTTGTAATAAATACACTTGCCTTTGTTATGCATCCATTGTTTTTATTTGCTGTATACTTTTAGATAGAAGAGATTCTTTCTCTTTCAAAAAGAAATACATGGAAACTTAGTGTTAGTGATATCAAAACTAACGTCTTACGGTGGGGGTATCCAGTTGAGGTCTAAACTAGCCCCGGAGTAGCTTGACCCTGGATCTAACTAACCCTCGATCTGGGAGTTAGTGGACGGGAGAAAAAAGTTGGCGATATCCATGTTGGACTAAGTTAGGGTTTTGTTAGCTCTTTACTCCTTAGACCTCGACCTTTAGGCTAAATTAGCCCTCGATATACTTATGTTAAAATGTTGTTAAAGCTCAGGAATAACGCTAATCCTGGATGGATATCACCGCTTTTTTACTTCTCGGGGCTAACTACTCAGTATTAAAGTTAGTCCTCGACCTACAGGCTAAATTTTGCTTAGCCCTCAACTTATTTCGTGATGGATATCACCATTTTCCCTTATTACTGATCTTAACCCAAGGATTAGGTTTAAACCTCAACTGGATATCCCCACCGTTAGTATTTGTAAAGCCCTCAATAAAACTTACCACTAACGCTATGTAGAGCTATGTAGTGTAAGCGTGTTGCTTATTTTCAAAGTGTACCTGTGGTGTAAGTAACTCTGTAGTGCCGTAACTTAATATGAAACCGGTCTGTCTTTCTTTAGGTAACACTTTCTTCAACACTCTACATTTAAATTCGTTTAATTTAATGCTTAATTTAGAATAAGAAAGAAAAAAGGTGCTAACCAGGAGCTCCACTATTATTGGAATCCTAACAATCCTCCGCATCACTTTCGTGTGTTTTCTACTCAAGAAATTAGAGTCAATTGAGTCGTACAAAAATAAACTCCCAGTACCGTGTTGGGAGTTACGGGCAGTGATGAGGGCAGTACTAGAGTGTCCCCCAATCCTGCTGCAAAATTGTGAGGGTGATGTCAGACAGTGCCACAACGGTGGCTTACATTAATAGAGGAGGAGGAATGCAGTCGGTTTCTTTGATGAAAGCGATGACGGATCTGTTCATAGTTTGTCGGAATAAAGGTGTCACGCTGCAGCCCAGATATATGACTGGAAATTTAAATGTGCTGGCAGAAGAACTCGACACGTAGGACAAATTACCAACAGTAGGCTGGAAGTTAAATCCAGAAGTTTGGAAGACACTATTTCTTAACTGGGGGACAGAAAGCATGAGCTTAAACTGGGACGGGATGATTGCATATGCGTTCCCATTTTTGGTTCAAATGGTTCTGTACAAAATCAAGATCTTGTGGGGAACTTTTTTTTTTTTTTAGCCCCATACTGGCCGGTAGCTCCATTGTTTGTAGACCGGACGGGGCTGGTCTACAAACCATGTAGGAGGATAGATCCTCCCAGTGTGGGAAAATCTTCTATCCCAAAACGGGTGGAAGACCCTACGCAAAAATTTGGCGACGTACATCTTCACGCCTGGAGACTTTAAAGAACTCGTTCTCTGCTTCGGGTCTGTGAACCAAGATGGCGAACGACTTCTTCGCTGTCATCAAGCCTTCAACGGATAAAGGTCTAGAAGTCTGAATGCAACTGCTGGAATAGTGCCGGAAGTGAAGGTAATTCCACGCGACCCTTCAGTGGTGGGCTCTTATCTAAATTCCAGGCAAAATTATTTTAAACTGGTTTATCAGCAGCGGTCAATAAGGGATATCGCTTTAGTCTTGTCATGCACGCACATTGAGGATGTCACTGGTAGTACGATAGATTCTAAATTGGTGCAGGCATTCGTAGTAAGCTGACCAAGGGTGCAACAGCTATTCCCAGCCTGGAATCTCCGTCTAGTCCTGCACAATCTGTCGAGGATGCAGTACAGAACCATGGCATTGGCCATGCTGCTACACGTGTCACAAAATACAGCCTTTTTTCTTGCCATTGTACTTGCTACTGCATCACGTCAAAGTGAACTGGCGGCTTTCTCCAGAGACCCAAACTCCTTCACAGCTTCAAAGGATTGGTCGGCAGTCTGATTAATTTTTTTCCAGACTTCAGAGCCACACGCGCAAAACCAGAAAACGTGCCTGTGCCCGTGATAATCAAGGCCCTGGGTCTGGTAGAGGGATGCCAAAGTGATGAAAGAAAGCAATGTTCAATAAGGGCACTACATTTTTAACTTGAGGCAACCTAGGCATTGAACGGCAGGAAATTAGAAGGGGAGTCTGTAAGAAACTAACCCCTTTATTTTTCAGACTCTCTCCAAAAAAAAACCATGAGCCCGACTGAAGCAAAACCTCTCCAAATAATGTTGCCCAGTGGATCTGTGAGGTGATCTGGTGGGTTTATGAAACTGCTCTTAATCATTTGATTACTTGCCAGATGTAAGAGCTTATGAGCTTCAAGCCTTAGCATCGTCGTGGGCATTTGCGTCAGGTATCCAAAGGCTAACGTGGTGTCATCTTGCACTAAATAACATTTTCATTAGTAATTATCTTGGGGATGTGAGAGCGGCTGGTGGAGAAACCTCTTTTGGGAGTCATGTAATAGCAGGAAGGTGTAGTTGTCAAGTTGGTAATGCAAGTTGACAGCTCAGGAGAGCATACCGAATGAAGATTTGGTTTAACATAAGGTCTAAGGCTTGTAGGAGAAGGTAGTTAATGGTTAAGGTTTTTCAGACCTAACAATGAGTTGTAAATAAAGGCTCGGTTTAACTGACCCACCTTCTTTTGGAAAATGTTGGCTAGAATTTAAAGGTAGTATTCTGAGGAAAGCGTAATCGGAATTTTAAAGATAAAATTAGTTTTTACCTATCCTGAAATAGCTTTAAATAAACCCTCCTATACTGAGCCGTTTTCGTTGAACCAATTGAGGTTATGTAACAAAAGCCATATTGGGATTGCAACAATGGTGGGGAGCCTGGTAGGCACCTTTTTCTTATTGGGCATTAAATTAGACGACGAATTTAAGCTAGAATTTACTTGTAAGCATTGTAGGACAAGTAAAAACTAATTTTGTATTTAAAGTTCCGTTTTGAATTGTGGTGCACCCACCTATTATTCCTGTGCGACCGAGTCACAAGCAACAATGGTCGACCACATTGCGATTTTGTGTATCTGTCGCTTGGTGCATGTTTGCTTTCGCATGCATAGCATTGTTGTACTCGTCACCTCATTGGCGACGAGGTTACGTTCGGTACTATATTAATACTTAGCCAAGACATATTTTTTAACGAACCACCTAAGTGCCGAGGGATTCGTGAAAAGTGGCGTTCACATTACGCTGTGCCCAACCATTCCATACTTGAAAAAAATCCTGCTGTGGTGGCACTAAAAAATAGGGTGCCACTTCAAGTCTACCCTGGCACTTACAGCAGCAATCGGCTGATATTCATATCGGAGTACATATATTTATTAAACGAAGAGTTCACTTACTCGATTTTGATTTTTGTGTGTATTTAGATAACTTTTGACCGTTCAAGATAGACTTGAGGTTTGTTGATTTATTTTCAGGATGGTTGGAACATTTTCCAGCTCACCTTTCAAAGAATTGAGGTAGGGAAAAAAAATGGCCTGCCGTGGACTTTAAGTTTTTAGCCAACCATGAATACTTATTAGTATAGGTGGCACTAAAAACTTGGGAGCAGATTGGTTGCCCTAAAATCGACGTTTGATCGGTTCCTTAAAAACTGACTGATTTCTACACAAACTGGCTGTTCTAAGTACGAGTCGCTCATAATCAGACACCTTCTGTTGTACGGTTTTAAGTGCTGTATTCCTTTATGACTATACAAGATACATGACGTATGTGAACCTATTTCCATTGCGTAAAGGACTTCAATTTCAAACCCTGTGAGTGGGAAATGAACCCTCGATCTTTAAAGGCCGAAGCAATAGGTCACAAGAGGTGAGAGTTCAAGAACTCGGGCAAACTGAGAATTGTCTACAAGGCAACAGAAATAAGTTTGCGCCAGTATTTGTGTTTTTTTTTTTTTTTGGTAATCTAACCCATTTGGCTTTTGGTATACTTTTATCTTTTGCGGCTTGTAGCTTTCTGTTGCTGCCACTGATGAAATAATCTCTCAAACGCAGTTCGCGTAAAAAGCTCAGACGCAAAAACCGACAAATTAGGAATTTGGAATAAGGAACTTTAACTTTTATCATTTTTGTGACTTGTAGCTTTCTGATGTTTCCTTTGATGAAAGAATTCATTTGATGCAGTTTCCCCAAAATGCTCGGACGTAAAAGCTGACAAATTAGGAAACTTGTACTTAATTAGGAATTTGTACTT
>JAHWFP010271144.1:0-11781 GCA_023313725.1 Lithobius niger
GAATGTATCTAAGACATTTCAGTTTGGGTCTCAGTCACAAATTCTCCTCCCCAACCCTATTGATTCTTGCTAATACTAAGATGCACAGTGCATTCACCAAATTCTGATCTGTCTTTTGTTCGTAATGTGCGCAATGTTAATCTTACCTCCCAAATTATGACTCTTCCATTCTTGGTAACTGCCATTTTGTTAGTTCTTCCTGTCGCCACTTGTACCATTTCCGTGTCCGAAGTGAGAAGTGGCAAACGGACAGGTTCAGCCAAACCACCTCCCCAACAATAGACAACCGGAACAAATAAGGGTTTTGACGAATCTCTTCGTTTTCCGTGTGCATCTGTGCAAATAGATTTTTAATTAAACAGGATGGAAAGCCAATGGGCTCTAGCTGGCTTAAATAAATATGGATGCAAACCTATTTACGTTGCCTTTTGGACTTATACGTCAGACTGCCTGAGCGGGGAATTGAAGCCACAACCTTTGAAATCAAGGACGAAAATCTACTGCTGAGCCATACAGACACGGACTTGGATGTTTCTTTTCAGCCGTGTTAATATAGGTTGCATTCACATTTATTCAAAAGATTTTTAAAGCAATTCGCTAAAGAGCTGTAACGGTATTTTTGTTGCCAATTCCGATCTGATACCGATATTGATAATATCTGCCAACGACGCCGATATAAGTTACTAGCAGCTAATCCCTATCTAACACTCGTTTTCCTGCAAGTAATAACAACGTTTTGTTGCAAGTGTTTTTATCAAGGTTATCTGAAGCGATTTATACGAGGAAATACGGACAGGGATACCTGATTATTCACCACTCCCAAAATTTCGAGTTTAAGAAAACAGTATACTGCAACTAGTGTCTCCATCTTGTCTTGACTTTGTAATTCTTGACTTTTCAAAACCAGATGAAGTGAATTCTACGTAACAAGTAGTGAAATCCAGTGTTTTACATACATTTATTTATTAATGAAAAATGATAAAAATAAAAATAGAAACTACACTGCATGGTGTTTTTGCTAGGTGTTTCTGTCTAGATAAGAAAGTTTCAGATGTTTTCTCGTCTATTGAAGCCTACAACAAAGCCATGTTAAGACACAATAGAAACACTACCTATAACAGAGAGTACAGTATTATAGAGCAGTGACATGACGTAGTATTATTGTATATAACTCTATGCTGGAGCCTTAATGGGTTAGCTGCAAGGGGCACTGCAAAGAGAAACAGAAGGGCGTCATACTGAAGCCGATGCTGTTAAGAGTGATTTCTTAGACGTAAAACGTGCGATTTTTGTTGTTGGAGAAAACAACGTTATTTTAAGCCTAAGAAATCCGCTCTTCCGTTGTTTTTCCCTCCATTTTTATGTAGTGCACCTTGTATACTTTGTTCCACATTATGCTTTCAGAAAACTGACTGTATGATGCCACGTTTTCTTCCACTACGAGTGCAAAAAATCCGTAAACATCCCATTCGTAAACTCTAACAGTAATTGTGTACAGTCTACAAGTGTGATGTCCACATGTTTTTGTTCTTTTACTACAAGGCAATGAGTCGTCATCAGTCAGTTTTCTGAAAACATAATATGGAACAAACTATAGTCATGCCCTCCAAAACCCATACTGGTGCTAATATGGTGGCAAATGTCACTGCTCTATAGTCAGCATTATTCTTTCTTTTTTCCTTTTTTGTACAGTAGTTGCCACTGCATAATCCACATGCCTTGTCAATGATTGGGTGTTATTATTACACATAACATATATGAACAAAGAAATAGGCTTATTATGTACCATTTATTTTCAATAATTTGCCAAAGCAAATGTTATTGTTTCAAAACATTGAAGAACTTACAAGAAATTTAAAAGCTAAATTGAGCAGCATTTAATTATCTAAGAAACTGAATTTAAAAGTGCTGTAATTAAAATTAAGCCAGGCCTGGCGGAAGCTAAAAAATAGTGGTACGGCGAAACGGCAAGTCAGCTAGCCCTCTACCCATTTTCATTTCTTTCGCCGCCCCCCCCTCTCCCAAAAAAAAAAAAAGTAATGTGTAGCAAATTAACATCAAAATCCATTTTTTATTATATTTAGTATATAGGCCAATACTTACATTTTTTTGGCAACTGCAATACTGCATTGTGTTGATTGATTTAATAGGCATCACTTACACAAACTTCCCCAAAATTTTGGTCTGATCCAAAGACAAATTCGTTTAAAATTTCGTTTAGTTGAAGAAGAAAGCACAATGCCACAAGATGATGGTGAGCAATCAATGTTACAATTGTTTAAACAAATAAAAAATCCTTTGGAGACATTTTTAGGCTATATCGCACCGCACCGCATGTGTTGTTTCGTTTCGAAGTAAGCCTTTCACCTCGCCTGCTACTGCAGCAATGCTTTTGCTTGGCGCTACGAAAAAAAGTGGTACGGCTCTCGCCGGACCCGCCAGACCAGTTCCGCCGGCCCTGCATTGAGCATACATGTTGCACAATTTCTTTGCTCATAATTTATAATGTATTTAATTAAGATAGTAAACTAATATATATAATATGTATATATATATATATGTTAGACTCGCACAAGATTTTACGTAAACTTCCGAATTATTCTGCAATAAATCCATTTTATTATTATTATTAATCAGAGCAACTATTCCCCTCACTTCGGGAAGATATTTTTTGAATAAAGAGTGCTTTTTGATGCTTGCGTCACATCAAAAGATGGGTATGCTTGACCTTGTACAACCTCTGCTACCACATCTGCCTGTCATTTTAGCTACCTTCAATAATTTTTAAATAAAGCAGCCAAAGCTCTCTTTAATTTACAGGATAAAACCACGCAGGAGGTAAAATGTAAAAATAGGCTACTAACTTTTAAGAACCTCCATATGCTAACTATTGTCTGCAACAATTTTTTTGATAAAACATATAAAACAAGAATTGCCACACCACTAACAAATAACAACGCATGGCCAAAAACACCCACTTGGAGAAACTCCTATGGTAGGAGATGTAATACGTACGTTGTCCCCTTGATTATGAATGAATTTCCAAAAAACATAAGGAACAAATTGTCACATAACAATATCAAAAAGGCAATTAAAGAATGGGTTCTCACTAAATAAAGAATTCTTAGTAACCAATCTAAATTTTCAACAGTCTTCATGGTATGTAATATTACAAAAAAATTGTTGAAATCTTCGAATCTTTGAAATGGGGAACCTAGATTGTTGATCGCTGATTGGTGTTTACACATCCTGGTTATTGAATATATAGATGTGTTGGTTCAGGGCACATACAAGCTTAGGCTTTGCCCTTTATTATTAGTACATGTATGTAACACAAACTGAATAAAATTATTATTATTATTTTTGTTTAAAATTATGACTGAAAGTGACGTGCATCATAACAACTGGCAAATTGTCCCCTGCCCCCAGGAGATCTCGACCTCATTTAGTATTATCAGTATCATTTTGCCATTTTTCTCTTAACTATAATTGGTTCAGAACACATAATCTCAGTGAGACTGGTCTTAAGAGTATGTGATGTGATGAAATCAATACCCCTAATGACAAATACCAAGAATTTATAGGGTCGGGGAAGAGAATTTGTGACCGAGACCCCTTCTGAAACGTCTTAGATACATTCACATTAGTTCAGTCTTAGTTTATAGAGGGCGCCACGTGTTTTATGTGAGAATTTCTACTCAGTTTTTAGCCTATTATTAAACCAAACTACACGAAACTAGCTTATATTTAATTATTTTTTAGCCTAATTTAGTTGTAATTTAGTTTGCTTTAGATTTGGGATGAAAAATGAGCAAAAATTACCAGATGGAAGACGTGGCGCCCTCTGAAAACTCGGACTGAACTAATGCGGACGAATGTAACGTGTTTCAATTGGGACTTTTTAGAGTTACAAATTCTGCTCCCAAACCCTAGAAATTCTTGCTAATACCTACACAAGACCAAGACAAAGAGAAGTTCCATTTTGTTTCATATGCTACCGTGAATGCTGGCTACAAAAATAGTGGTGAGCCTTGGTATTTTCCAACTCAAAATATTGTAACACTGTGATCACATTATTCAAACTCATTTTGTTTTTATCTACCTGTTTTGCGATCATTTTTGACGTCAGACGTCCCAGATCCTGGCATTGTCAATTCATGCGGCCTGCAATAGAAAGGCATGGGATAATTAAAGTCACTGCTTGACGGCAGCTGAAAATGTATAGAGTAGAAGGATAAAAGCAGTGAGTCTCAATGTATTAAGTGATAAATAAAGGTACCTCATATTTGAAATAATTACATACAAATTGCTGTAAATAATAATATTTGAAAGCTGACGCATAAAATAATAATATTTGAAAGCTGACGCATAAAATAATAATATTTGAAAGCTGACGCATAAAATAATAATATTTGAAGCTGACGCATAAAATAATAATATTTGAAAGCTGACGCATAAAATAATATTTGAAAGCTAATGCATAAAATAATAATATTTGAAAGCTGACGCATAAAATAATAATATTTGAAAGCTGACGCATACAGTGGCTTCATTTTGCGCATTTTTAAAATTGGTTACAAACTGTGAAGATAAACGGATGGAACCACTCCTTATTAATTTGTTTTTAGCAGGAAAGTTGCTACATGTAACCTTCGTGGTACAGTTCCATAGTTGCAATGGAGAAAACGTTCTATCTGACAGAGGCGTAACTTCAAAATTGGGGCCCGGAGGCAGGAGTGCAGTAGAGGGCCCCTTTCTTAAATAAAAATCAGTTATCGTCACACAAGGTGAGAGCCGAGTGGAGGGCCCCTTTCATCAAAAAGAAATGCAATTTTGCCACATAAGGAAAGAGCCCAGTAGAGGCCGCCCCCTCCCCCCATTCTTAAAAAAACATGCCGTTTTTGCTATACAAGGACCAGTGGAGGCCGCTGTCCTTAAAAAAATTGCAGTTTTTCCCACACTAGGCAGGAGCCCAGCGGGCCCACCTCCATAAAAAAAAAAGAAAACTGCAGCTTTTCACACAAAGCAGGAGCTCAATGGAAGCCCCCTCCCCTCCATAAAAAAATATTTTTTGCCGCACAAGACAAGAACCCAGTGGAGGCTCTTAAAAAAAAATTCAGTTTTGGCCACATAAAGTGAGAACCGATTGGAGCTCCCCCAAACAAAAAATAAAACAATATTTTTCCACACAAAACACAACTTCACGGAACGAAAGCAATAACTTGCCTACTGATATTTTGCGGTTACAAAATTTTAAATTGGGGCAGGTGAGGGGGCCCCCAAAGTCGGTGGGCCCGAAGGCGGCTGCCTCCTCTGCCTCATTGTAGTTACGCCACAGCTATCTGATGATATGATTTACAATAATATTGCAATATTGTTTATTGCCATAAGTGTCATAAGTTGTTTATTGCCATACTTTTCAAGGCCAACTCGAAGCCTATTTCAAGGCCGTTTTCCACACCAAATTGTTAAAAATTACCTTAAAATATATTCAATCTTTTTCCTACACTCTATAATTCAATAAACAGCCATTTAAAAGTTATTTATTTTGCCCCCATCGGGGGACAAGTTGCCTTTCCGATACCGCACTTATACGTGAATACGAACGAAGGCACATTGTATCGTTAACAGAAGATAAGTATTACGCTGATGAACTATTTTATTTATTTATTTATTTATGAATTTAAGCATAAATTGACTGTATTTCATCAAACATAGTACGCTAACAAAATTCAAGACCATTTCAAGGCTCTTCCAAAAAACCTTCAGTGACCTTTTCAATCCTTGAATTTTTAGGTTTGAAATTTAAGGCTTTTCAAGGAATTCAAGGCTGTGTACGAACCCTGGTAATAGTTACACCACCCTTGGCAAACTGCATCAAATTTAACACCCGATAGGCGATATCCCAAACATGGCCAATCTGCGAGAACAACACAAGACGACGTCGAGGCCGAAGGCAGAGCTACTATCGAGACGTAGTTCGAGCTGATTGGCCATGTGAACGATATCGTCCATCGGCTCATAAATATGATACAGTTCGCCCCGGGTGGTATAACCAATTTATCGCACAGTCCCTAACTTTCAAAACTGAAAAACAAAATTGTTGGGGTAAATGGAAAGTTCGCTTTCGTAGCCGTTTTCTTTATGCAAACTTTGTGTCGTCATGTTTGAATAATTTTGTATTGATGCAGTAAGGTTTGTGGCCGATATCATTTGAGTGAGGGGTGTTTTGTGTTTTGAGAGTGGGATTTTCTTTAAAAATAAAAGAGTATGCGAAACGCTTTTTTCAGCAGACTGATGTCTTTTTTATGTTGTTGCGCATAACGGAAACTTCATCATGTAAAAATTATGTCGTTAACCTCGGTCACATCATGTGACCCTGTGCGTTGCATCCATATCACCAAACTTTAGTGTGGCATTAAATGGGGTATATAGCTGATCATTTTAGCATTGTGTAAGTTAGGAACCATACGATAAAGTATTTTATACAACAAAAAGAAATAATTTGAGAATTACTAGTTTTAGTACCATTCCTTGCCACTAGAAGCCTCTGTTAGCTAAGTGTGTTAATTGATTTCACTTGTATGCATGTATTTTTAAATATTTTTCTCCCTAAAAACAACAAACATTTGATAAAAATCAGACAAAAAAATGACGTCTAATATATGCACAAGTTATTTAAATTGCAGTTATTTAAATTACACACTTTTCGAGCAATGCCATCTATGCAGCAACAATTGGTACTAAAATTGATAAATCTCACATTTTGTTTTATTGTATACAACGAAGTTTAATTGATTTTTAAACTAACCAGTGGCGTAACAAAGTGTCTCTGGGCCTATTATCAAAATTTATGGTCGGCCCTCCCCCATTTCCCCTCCCCCCCATCTCTTGTCCTCCTCCCCAATCTAAATATTTGACCTTTTCGACTGTTTTGGTCCAAATGAGATATACTTACTGTACACTACATTGTTTGGTTTACGTTACCCGAACAACTAAAAACTTTTTAGCCCCAAAAAATTATGCAAACAAACAATAATGTTTGAAAAAATGTATAAAAAACATGACTGTCTGGTATTTTTTAGCCTACTTAACTGTCGAATTATTATAAGCTTTGCTTAGAAGCTACATTATTACCCTTGTTAAATGGGAACTTGGACTTGCTTACGTATAACATATTGCGCTTTGAAAATGAAAGTTACATACCGTAGTTAGTTTACTACTTAAGGCTCTTAAGGCGATACTTTCGGCATGGTTTTCACAATGTAATAATCTCAATGATGGGGACCACGTCCATATTTCGACGTCTGGCGGCCCCCCCTAGTTGCAGGGGCCCGTAAGCAATGCTTACCTAGCCTACCTGTACGTTACGCCACTGAAACTAACTACGGTAAAAGGAAAAGAATTGTTCTAATAAACATGTGTAAATCACCTCATTTTACTCTTTAATTTTTTTGCAACATTTCAAGCCCACTTTTTACCTGGCGATGTAAGGTATTTTCCCAATATCTGTCTGCAGATCAATTAAAGGGTTGATCAGGAGAGTTTGAGCCATCACTTGATTAATAGTAGGTCTCTTATTGGGATCTAGATGCAACAAACTAAGCAGTAAATGCTTGAGTCCATCACTGTAGTGATCAGCAATTGGGGCAAATGTGCCGCGCAGAATCTTCAGGATCAGGGCTGGCAGTGTCTGTACAAACAGGATAACGCTGTTTACTTGATTGTCATCTTTTTTTTACAGGTAGTGCATTTTTTGTACTCACCGCTGCTTCAAAGGCACGCTTTAATGTAATTAATTCATACAGGACGCAACCTAAAGCCCAAATGTCACTTTTCTGATTGTATCTAGCGATTGTAAAGGTAAATAGTGGTAAATTACGAGCAACTGAAGCACGGGGGGAGTGGAGGACACAGTATGGAATATGGACATAAAGGCAGGCACTATTTTTCTGAACCATGCAATAATTAATAAAACAAGTATCTTTCCGAGCCATACATTCATTACAAAAACAAGTATAATAATAATAATATAGCAATTTACCACATGTATGTGGAGGGCTACTGGAAGGGGGGGGGGGGGGGTGAGCCACTTACACCGGGCCTAAACGATACACGAGAGGAGGATGTTTAAAAAAGCTGGCACAACAGCAAAAGGTTTAAAAAATATTTTTTAAAACCTCTTCAAAAACTTTTCCAAGGATTGAGTCTTCAACATTCTACGGAATCCACATACAGTGTACATATTTACTGTTTCTGAGCTACGTGAGTTCCACACTGGTACAATGCGGACGGAAAAACCTTTTTTCGACATTCAAGATGGGAGATCTAAAAAACTTGCTTTGAATCCCTAGAATCAGAATTGCAATCCTTGAACTGCTTTTATTTTAATGTGTTTTCTTCATGATTTTATCTACTAAACGGGCATCCAAAAAAAATGAGGGGGGGGAGGGGAAGTGGTCCTAGTGCCCCATATGTGGAGCATCCTAGAAATAAAGTATGATTCTAGGTTTCTTTTCATTTCGTTCTTGTATGGAGAAATTGGGTCGAGACGTGGCTGAGGTGGAAAAAAATTGTCGAAACTGGATTGAAACCGACACGGTTGTGACCAAGACTAGATTTTTGAACGCCCTTTTGAGGTGCCATCTTGAATTTTCACAAAAGAAGAATACGATCTTTATTGACGAGTATATTATTCAGAATACTCCTAACCAGTTATCTATAATCTGATGAGCAGTTTAGAAGATATATGTCAAAAAACTTTTTTTTGTGACGCCATTTTGGTCCGCCATCTTGAATTTTTAGCAACATGTATAAAATCAAGTAAATGGATCGTTCAGTCTTATTTCATAGAATATGCATATCAAATTTCATTTAAATCGTTTGTGTGTTTGGCTGTAACTGCGGAACAGAGTGTCATACAGGCAATTACAATGTAGGAAATGACAAACATGTGACAAAAGTATGCTGCCCCTCAAAAAAGTAGTCGCAGCTTTAAGTATCATTACGCCGCAGAAATATTTTAATGTTGACAATGGAATTATGATAGGTGCTTTAAAACTTAAAATAAAACAGATATATTGTGTACGTGGTTTATCTTGAGTCCTGCAGTATTTTATGAGCGGCTACGTTTTCCTGGAGGGGGCGGTATTAATCGACGGCCGCCATTGTTTTTGTAACCATCTCGGATATCAACAAGGCACTCTGCTACCAAAAACTTACAATTTATTATCTGTGTCGTTCTGGGGCGAATTCAAGATAGGCCGCAGACACTATAAAGCTTTCTGAATTTTAAAATAGGGCAAATGACGGCCCAAGCATACAACTCTCTCTAAATGTCTATCACTGCTCGCCACTCGGCAAATGAAAAGCAACAGTCGACAACTTGAATTTTAGCCCTACATGCGAAAAAGGTGACTAGCAATCGAGACTGACACTCAAATAGTGCTGTCTTGGGAATTATAGAGAAGAATCGTTTGCGGCGTTATGTTCAGATTTATAACGCCTATAGAGCAGTGACACGACGTAGTATTATTGTATATAACTCTATGCTGGAGCCTTAATGGGTTAGCTGCAAGGGGCACTTCATAGAGAAACAGAAGGGCGTCATACTGAAGCCGATGCTGTTAAGAGTGATTTCTTAAACCTAAAACGCGCGATTTTTGTTGCTGGAGAAAACAACGTTATTTTAAGCCTAAGAAATCCGCTCTTCCGTTGTTTTTCCCTCCATTTTTATGTAGTGCACCTTGTAGTTATGCCCTCCAAAACCCATACTGGTGCCAAGCTGGTGCCAATATGGCGGCAAATGTCACTGCTCTATATGGAACAGATTTTTCTGAAATAATATAGGAGTTACTGTACATAACGTTATATGATCTCATAATTGGGGAAATTTGATAAATCCTGCATGGCGCAAGTTGTAGCGAATAGAAAATAAGAAATGGGAAGTGATTTCTAAGGTTTACTAGCAAAGTGGTGGCTGCGACTGGATCGACACTCGAGAGGATTGCTAAATCATTAAAACTAACGACTAGCTACAATGAACAAAATGGCAAATTAAACAGTGATTCTGACTGACTTGCTGTATTTTTTTCGGAAATCAACACTGTTTCTTTCCATTGTTGCAGCAACACTGGGCGCCTTCGATAACTACCAATCCAAACTCAACCAAACTCATCCATCTGGAGACAGTTTAGTACTATTAACACACAGAATGCCCATGAGGAAACTCCGCTCTGCCTCCTGATTGGATGAGTTTGGTTGAGTTTGGATTGTGGTTTTCGAAGGCCCTGACTATGACGCTCGGAGTTCACGGAACAGGAAGATACAATTTGTTGGTAACATGAAATTAATGAAATTATATGTGCAAAATTTGTGTATTGATGGAACATGGGAGAATGATGGAAGACACATGCAGAATATAGTATAGTTCTGTAAGTTGCTTGAATGATTGTTTGCAGTGTATGGACATCAACCTTTGATGCTACAACCTTCGATGACCCTAGACACGGAACCACATGGCAGGGACATTAGGGACATTTGTTCCTGGCCCCGAATTTTTAAGGGCCCCCCGCTTTTTCAGCAAAACAAAATTTCTCCATTGAATAAGATGAGAAGTAACCCGAAAAGCCGAAAGGCTCATTGTTTTACTTGGTAACACAGAAATTAAATGAACATGGTATGCTATTTACCAAATTTATCCCTTGATCGTCACAAATCAAGGTGCGAATGTTCGGTAGTCTTTTATCTTTTAGAAAGATCTCCCACCGTCCTCAGGCACTTCGAGCGTCGAATGCCTTTCGACTTGGAGAAACATCGCAATGTGAAGTTGAGATGTCAATCGGATTATTACACCAGAATTGACACAACGATTGAATTGCAAGTTGAAAACGCTCCTCCCTCCTATCCTCCCAAGCTCCACAGATGGAGCCACTGCTCGCTGCATCTTATCCCTCCTCCCAAACCGGAAGCACAAATACGTGCGGGAAATTCAAACCTACTTCCCGTTTCTCCAAGTCAAAAGGCGTTTGACGCTCGAAGTGCCTGAGGAAGGTGGGAGATCTTCCTAAAAGATAAAAGACCACCGAAAATTCGCACCATGATTTGTGACGATCAAGGGATAAATTTGGTAAATAGCGTACCATGTTCATTTAATTAATGAGAAGTAACTGACAAGTAGAATACAAAAATGTAAAAATTCTTCCCTTCCCACAATTTTATTCCATTTTCCCGTAGACTTGGAGCTATTTACATGGAAGAGAACTATGGGAAGGGGGCCCTCAAGAATTTTGTCCAGGGCCCCGATTAACCTTAATCCGGCCCTGCTACATGGACAGGAACAATATTAACATACCCTGCGTACTGTTATTGGGGGATTGCACAGATACAGAAATTGGGAGCAGGCGGAGATATTCGGAAAGGTCTACTGTGGCTATTAGGTTGAACTGCTGGACTGGGAATCTTATCCATCTTTTTTATCGACTTCAGCTTCAAAAGGCTGAACATTTTAAACTTCCGAACCCCTGTTAGTGCTTGGGTCATTTCATTTGATTTAAATCTTGCAAAAGTAATCAGTGGTGTACCACAGGGATTGGTCCTTGCTCGATTGTGAAAGTGTTCGGATCGGATATTTTTTTTAGACTAGGTTTTAAAAGAAAACGATTCATGCACTAAGGGACCGTTCATTATTTATCAACGGGGGTGGGCTGGCGGATTATCGTTGCCAGTACAAAAAAAATTCATGACCCCCCCTTTGGTGTTAGTGATATTTTTGCCCCCCCC
>JAHWFP010271146.1:0-33446 GCA_023313725.1 Lithobius niger
GCATCGTGATTTTCCGCCCATGATGATGTATCGATTGGTGTTCGGTGATTTATTTCGGGTCATCGATTGATTCATCAATATTCAAAGCCTCGAGACATTAAAGTACAAATTAGCGTTCCACGATAACGACAACACGGCTTCCAATGATGACGTCTAAACGCCCCATTGGCCCCCACTTCCGTATGTTTCCCAGGCTGTTCTCACTCCACCCCCTTCCCGACTTCTGCCTCTCCCCCCCCCCTTCCAACATACGTCCACTACTGAAATCCCTCTGGACTGATACGGTCCAGTCGATGTTGGCTGACCACAACTCAGCATTGGCTCACGGTTGGTTCGTTCTGCTCATCAGTCGCAAGTCTGTTATGTTGGACTCTTTTAAGCCTTCATCTCTTTTAAGCCTGCATTTCCTCTATTGCGCCCAAACTGGCCGAACGTGGGTATTCAGCTTAAGGGTATTCAGCTTAAAGGCGGAACTAACTAAAACGACATAAACATAATAACGTATAGTTTAAAACGTTATTAGCTTCGTAATTGTATTGGCATTAGTTCAGAACTCGATAAAAAAAAAACTGACGTTAATTTAATCAGTTTCTTCCAAAAACACGGCCAGACTCGTCCAAAATCGTCCTTCTGGACATGGACACAGTCTGAGTCGTCACAAGTGTTATTTGTTGCTACGTTCACGGTTTCCTAATATCTATAAAGGCTTGAGCTCGCTTTGACACAGCATGCGAGCAGCGTCATTCAAAACTTTCAAAAACTGCCACTATCACCATTTCGATAGCGTTGCCCATATTCTAAACACAGCATCCACGTTCCAGATTCTCTGCCATCCAATAGGCTGATGTGGGTCACGTGATCTCGTTTTAGTTAGGAAACGTGCGGCGCTGCTGCGAATAGTGTTGTTCTATTTTTAATTTCCTGCTATTTTCTTTATATTTTTCGAAGATTCTATACGGTGCTGCATTTAGGAGTTGAAAAGGTGAAAAGGCGCCTTTAAAGCACACTCTAAAACTGCCCACGCTCAACAAAGTGGTATTTTTCTCATTATTAGAGTTCCCGGTGTTGCAGCCCCAAAAGAGCATTATTAATTTTTATGTATAACGGTGACTATTCTCAGTTTGAAGTCTGCGGACGATGTATTGCTACGTGAAAGGACCGTTTAATACAATCAAGAAATATATATAGGCCTACCGCAGTGCAATGTACAGGATACATACACACATTCCGTGGATCTTCGTCTGTTTACAATTAACGATATTTTTAGCATCCAGTGCCTTAATTTTGATGTCTAGGACACATTAAAAAGCTTAAACAGAGCAAGCATGTCTCCACGGAATCTTCGCTCTTACAGAGAGGTAAGCTGGATTTGTAATACGAAGCAGGAGTTACAACATGGCTATATACTCTCTCCCCTTAAACGCTGTTGCTAGCGCCAACTCCTGCAATTCATGTTTAATTGTAATTTCTGGTTTCTTCCTCGGAAGTTAAGCCTTACGGACTTAACTTACACCGTTAACTCGATCCTGTTCCTTTAACCCTCACATTCGAAAATCGTTATTCCGTTGCTTGTAATTATGGCAATCTCTACGGTGAGTTATAATCCCTGTAGCGGTTGGCCGTAAGAGTTGTCCCGAACTAAAAGCTGAGGTCAGGTTTAAAATTTCGGACTGCGGCCTTCATTTTTCCAGCCCAGACCTCAATGCGTTCAAGCTGAGCAGGCGCACTTATCGCCGAGTCAAAGTTCCATGGAATTGTTGCCTGCGGGTCGCGTACGCACTCTTACAACTAGAAGACAGTTGCCAGTTCCGGAGTGATGATGAAAGTGTCGTTGTTGTGGGAACAACGCTTTCGGATGAAATCAACGACATCGCTTGATTTAATGAAGCGGGCTTATTGTCATATCCGCACCATTAAGACTTCCTCCCGAAAAAATAATTTTTCCGGTCTCTATTGAACTCCCATTATTAAACATTTCTTCGTGCGTCGGCTGAGCCAAAACGACGCCATGTGAAATTTCAGATCGCTTCTAGCTCCGAGAGTGCGTTGCTTAAATGGAAAGCCTGGCTAAAATATGACGCGATGCGCGGCTGTATGGTGCACAACAAAAAACAAAAGTGCTCAAAGCAACAAGTTAACCACCCACTTGCGAATGGAGCGATTTTGACGTCTTTGGTACATCGTATAATGCGTCGCTTCGTTTTAAATTTCATGCTGTTAAAACTCACCGCACTTTTAAGAACAGGTTTGATCTCAGAGCAATAACCTTACTTCATTACGGGAGGGGCATATTCCGACGGAAAGCAACATTAATTGCGTTACACGCCCAATTTAGTGACATCATCGGCTACTGTAGGGTAGCTTGGTGGACAAACGGGAAGAAACGCGTGTTGTTCACTGCGGGGGCTTGTTAGAACACACAACAACTTTATTCTACACACACAAAACTTTCATGATACCAGAACTTCGGCATTCCAATACCGGATAAGACACAATACAAAAGCACCCGTACCTGTGACCATCTTGTTCCGATTTAAGAAAAAGTTTTGTATATATGTAGAAAAGAAGTTGTTGTGTGTCTCAATGAGCAACCGTATGTTACGGTCATGCAGCTTAAAAATGGCCGGCAAACAACACGCTGAGGACATTGATGACAGCGAATTTCATGAAGGTAATTTCGTGAAAGTGTTAGCTAACATTTGCTGTATCGTCGTTGTCAAGTCGAAGCATCGTACGTAACTAAAAAAAAAAGTATTACTTTAGTTACCAGCAGGTACTCGTTGCCCGTTAAATGGTGGAGCACTCAGCTAACTAATAAATGGTGGTAACTCTTGACGCAATAGTTACAATTTAGTTACAGTGCTTTGACTTGTCAATGACGAAATGCGATTTCTTGAAATACCACGAATTATTGTGGCAATTTGCGACAGCGCAATTTCTATTTACTGGCATCTTCGAACTTCAATGCGTGCGGCGTAAGCTACTAGTGCTGTGTTGTTTGTGCTTCTGCGGTCCTTGTGAGCGCTATTTGCGCTAGTAACCCTTCTATGACGACACCCTGTTGCTACAGCACTTAGCTATTCGAAGAGTTTAAGAACGTGCCCACTGCTTACAGCTACGGCACCACAGGGCATCACATATCAGCGGCTCATACGCGGACTCGCGTTCTTACCCACCATGCATCTCCTTTCAAAGACAATTCATTACTGGAAAAGTACTTGACTTGACGGCTACGTCACACCAAGGAATGTTGACGACACGACCGGCGAACGTTTCACTAGATGGAGGCAGGGCGCACTGTGAGCCATTTGATCACCTGTTGGTACGGCTTTTCGTTGCCAACTCGTAAACGTCAAGGCGCCAATTCCTCTGGCTCGTGACTGATATTTATGGCCAATACGTCAACAGGTTTCAGAACTCCTATCTGGAATTATGGACTGAACATATGTGGGGAGAGAAAAAGGAAGAAAACACCGATTGTAAGCGAGCGGATGACGGCAAGGTACACTGCTAGAGCCAACTGCCGTGACGCCATCCATTAATCGGTGCGGCTAATAACGCGCAGGAAATGTGATACAACAACATGAGACAATTTTCACGTATTTACACGAGGTCTAACGCACAGGACGGAAAGCCGACGGCTCAACAAGAGTTAAATAAATACAGATACAAACCTATTTACGTCGCCTTTTGAACTTATATCTCAGACTGCCTGAGCAGGGAATCGAACCAGTATGGTTCAGCGGGAATCGTGTCAGTATGGCACAGCGGTAGAACTTCGGCCTTTGGTTTCAAAAGTTGCGGATTCGATTTCCTGCTCGGGCAGTCTGACATATAAGTCCAAAAGGCAACGTCAATAGAATTACATCTGTATTTATTGAGGTCTATTGTCGTATCCACAACAATTTCTGAACCCACTTTTGTTCAAATTGTCTACGAGCAGTCTATTCCATCTTTGTGGATTAAAGGGGGATTTCCACCAAACGACAAGCTGCAGTATCTATAGCCATATGGCCAGCCCTACGTTCAACAGGCGAAGGAACACACAAATAAATTAATTTTTGCACAACAAACAAGCCACGTGCCTCCTTAATTATTGATTATTGAGTGTAAAGTTGGTGCGCCCACGTGCACCAGGAAGCAAGCGGTAAGTTTAGCGTAGCGACATCACGGACACTTTTTTCTGCATATCTACCATTTTGAAACGCAGATTGTGAACCGCTTGATGGGCACCAACGAGTGACAGTGATATCGTTAGCCTTGACCGATTGCTCCCTGGTGCACGTGGACGCATTTACATTCAGTAATTAAGGAGGCAAGGTGGCTTATTTGTTGTGTAAAAAGAAATTTCTTGCCGCATTTCTTCGCTTGTCGAAGTCATGTGCTACATAGAACTAAATAATGGTAGACGGCGCTAGATGCTGCATCCTGTCATTCGGTGAAAAGGCACGTTTAAATCATGTTGTAAGGGGTTCCGGGATATATGACTCAAATAATTATCTGTTCAAAGTTGCCTGCATCCCTGTTGGAATTCCTGTATGAAACAGTTTTCCGAGATTAGTTCAAACGTATGTGAATGTTACGAACGCGTCCATTTTCCTGTTAATTTGTCTCTCTTATATGAGACCCTTTTCCTACATTCACTTAAATCTATGCAAAATGTATTGCAAAAGCTATAGAGCAGTGACACGTTGTAGTATTATTGTATAAAACTCTATGCTGGAGCCTAAACGGGTTATCTGCAAGGGGCACTGCAGAGAGAAACAGAACGGCGTCATACTGAAGCCGATGCTGTGAAGAGTGATTTCTTAGACCTAAAACGCGCGATTTTTGTTGTTGGAGAAAACAACGTTATTTTAAGCCTAAGAAATCCGCTCTTCCGTTGTTTTTCCCTCCATTTTTATGTAGTGCACCTTGTAGTTATGCCCTCCAAAACCCATACTGGTGCCAATATGGCGGCAAATGTCACTGCTCTATACGCGTGAGATGCACTATAATAGTGAGAGGGTATGTCCTTTTAATTAAAATGCTAACTCTGAATGTGCACATGTTTGAAATACGCGGCGTGGTCACTGAGATAGCACATTAGTGAAAATCAGACACTGAAAACATTCTCGTTTCTGTAAGCCTTTATTATGGTCTTATATTTCATTGCGCTGACTTTACTTCACCGGGACTCGAACCAACGAATTATGCATCGCAACTCACACGCTCCTACCATCTGAGCCATCTCCATGGCAATAACGTAGACTTCACGAACCTGCTATGAAGGCAACATAGTGGCCGTGAATCATTGCTTGCAAATATGGATTACCAAAGATACCACGGATTACTAGTGGATTAACACTGGATTACCTGAAAATATTATCTAGATTTTCAAGCTAAGATTGTGTGGTGTACACTGCGGAATACCGCCACTTGATTACTGCAGCGAATTTTTCAGTTTACTGTGTTACAACAGGAATACTTCGTATTACTGGATTACAACAAAGAATACTTCGGATTTCTGGATTACAGCAAGGAATACTTCGGATCACTACAAGGATTACAATGGATTCTGTATTACTACAAGGAATAATTTGGATTGCTGGATTACTACACGGAATACGTCAGGTTACCTCTTGATTACAACTGATTTTGTGCGTTTCTTTCATATTGGATTACCTCGGATTACCTGGAAGTATGGAGGATTACTAAAAATTACCACAAAATACTATAAAATTACACGATAATTACGAAGTACTGTAGATTACTCTTCGACTACCGGGCATTAGTGCACCAGATTAACAAAGTTGATACCTTCTCGTAACTATATTCCCGTTTTCCCTCCAGAGAACATCGTAGTAAATTTTCCAACTAGTATTAGGCAGCGGAACGTGCAATACCAAAGATTACCATGGATTACCAGTCAATTTACACCGGATTATATGAAAATATTACCTATTACCAAGATCGCCAAGCTAAGATTGTGTGGTATAGTTCAGAATGCTGGATTACTACAAGGAATACTTCGATTTACTGGATTACTGACAAGGAATGCTGTGGATTACTGGATTACTAGAACAAATTTGGATTACTGTATTACTACAGAGATTACTTCTGTTTCGCGGATTATTACAGGGAATGCTCCGATTTCATGAGTTTCCTGAAAATCTAGTTCGCTCGTATGCTAATTCGGTGTGGTCCCCACACTTGCTGATCACATCGAATCTGTTCCCGGTCGTTTTACCCACTCCTTAGCGGGTCTTCAAAATCTTCCACATTCCACACGCCGACAGTGTTTGAGATTGGAATCCCTTGAATTATTGACGACTGAAAGCCGATCTAATTTTGGGTTTTAAGATTCTTAGGGTTTTTTTTTCCAATCAACTTCCCCTTCTTTGAACTCACGAAGGTGGAAAAAAACACGGGGCCGACTGTTTTGAGCTGGTCAAACCTAAAACCCGCCTGGACGTTCGCTCTTCTTTTTTTTTGCGGTGAGAATTGTTAACGCATGAAATGCACTGCCATCTAAATTAGTCCAGTCGCCATCCCTTCGGATGTTCATACGTGGTCTCGCCTAGTTGGACCTGATACCATGTCTCTGAGGACACCAGAGCTAGTTTTGTCGAATCCCGAAAAAAATTTCCCAGGAAAAAAATCCCGGAAAAAATATCCCCGGAAAAAATATCCCTCGGAAAAAATATGCCCGGAAAAAATCCACTGAAAAAAAAAAAAAACACTATTCACTTTTAGCTTACTAATTTTTTTTAGCAAGACGAATTAAAAATCTTTTACAACCACTTACTTTAAAACAAAAATGTTGCTATTCCAGTTTAAGTGTCAGCAGAACGTCTTCGAATATTGTGGCCTATCCCATTGAGAACGGTGGCAACGTCGATGTCTCAGCAGCCATTTGCTGGCAAAGTGCATTAAGTCGACGATAGAAAAAAACCATAAGAGCTCATATCTTTACGGAATTCACCGCTGTGAAAGCACGGAAATAAATCACGAAGCCTTTTTTAACGCAGTTAATTTGTTAGTTTTTTTTTTTTGCTTGGTACGGCCAGGTTTGTCCGTCTGTGCCATGGCCAACGTCTATTAATTGACGGCAAGACACTAGGGTGTATCGAGATTTAGCGTACGTCAGTTGACTCTTCGTTGTTGCAGGCAGTTGCGAGGAAAACAATTTGGAAACAAATAGTTCAACTATCATCCCGATACCAGCACCAAAGTAACTAAACAAGTCATTCAGTCATATAGGCCGCCCAATTTTGAGGCTGTAATGTTTCAAAATTGTAGTTTTGTCCGACTAAATGCGGGAATCTGTTGTGCCATCCTTCACACTGATTATTTGAGCGTTGTTGATCAGCAAACATCGTATCGTGCACGTTCCGTGTGTTTGGTAGGTAATACAAAAAAAAATAAGCTATTTTTTCCGAGGGATATTTTTTTTCCGATTACCGTTTTGTCTGCCCACACTACCTCCGTCCCCGTAAAGAACAAACAGCTCGTAGGACCGGCTTCAGAGCTTTCGGTCCTGCCGTCTCACTTCACACCATATCGGGTGTGACAAACCACATATTATATTCTTATTAAACCGAGTTACGGTACATCGGATTACCTGAAATACCGAGGATACTGAAGATTACCACGGCATGGGCAATCTTAGAATTACCCGATGATTATACCAAGTCATACTGTGGATTCCTCGTGGATGAACAAGCATTTGTGCAGCGGAGTACCAAAATTGATACCCCCTCTTACTGTGCCTGCTTTCCAGCCATAGAACATCGTAGCCATTATCAAACTACGATTCTGGTTTCAGAAGTTCTGAGTTCTGACTAATGTGTTCATCCTTATTTTTTCGCGACTGCTTCTCCAAGGAATATTCTTAGCTCGCGTCGGAGGTTGACGGTAATTCGAAACTGTGACCTTTGCCTTAATACCTTATACGACACTCGTGTCACGATGAACATAAGGCTTAATTATTTATTATTTATGACACAGGTTGTAATTGTAAACAATTTGATGGTTCATTAACCCCTCCCGAGGGATTTAAAATGGGTGGATGGGTATCGTTGCAAGTAGAATCTATGATTGTAGACTCATCATCAATGTAAAATGCGTTAACGTTATGAATAATACATCTACATTTAGTTGTTCGTGTAGAGTTGGTACCATTAAATTCATGCCTCAGGCGTGTTTGAAGCAGTGCCGACGCGGTAACCGTACTTACTCTAAGGGTATCGCTTTGCGCGTACAAATGTTTACTCGCATTGGATTCCTCCCAGCTATATTTTTGCTATTCACCATTAATTAGTTGAAAGCACTATAGAAAATTCACGAGAAATGGTCGAACGGGACAAGATTCCGTCTGTGAATTTGTTGCGTCGTTTCTAGGAATTTCGGTTGAATGGGTCTGCACGCGGTAATTGGAAAAAATATCCCAGAGAAAAAAATCCCGGAAAAATATCCCCAGAAAAAAAAACCACTATTCTCTTTTAGCTTACTTATTTGTTTTAGTACCAACCAAAAACATAGCACGTGCACAACACACTCTTGCTGATCAACAACGCACAAATAATCAGTATAGTATGAAGGATGGAAGAACAAATTCCCGCATTTAGTGGGGCAAAAGTCTACAACTGCACAAAAAAAGGCTTCGCCATTTGGGAAAAAAGCTCGTTTCCGTATGGAACTTAAAGGTGTGAATGCACACAATAAAAACGGATTAGAATTCAGTTGAACGGATCAAACTATAATTTGAACTCCAATTAAAGGGAACAAACTAAAACAAAACAAATCCCCCCCAATAGTAAAACCCCTGCATAATACACAAATTAAACAAACACACCAACGCACACACTCACTGACTTGGTCCAATTTAAACACAAACTGCGTTCATTTTCTGATATTACTAAGGAATAAAAACAATCCATGTTCCCTGAATTTGAGTTCATGTTATAGTTCGTTTCATTCAAGTGAAGTCTATCCGTTTTTATTTCGGTGAGTTTCCTTAAGGACACGATTCTATTGTCGATTTAAGGCATTTTGCCAGCAAGCAACTCCTGAAGACATCGACATTGCCGCCTTTCTCAGGGGTGGCAACATTCCAGACGTGCTGACAATTCTTAGTCGTATTCTTGATTGACTTTGCACAATTTAAACCAGTTTCTCACTTTTTAACATGTTGATCGAATTTCTAACAGACGAGTTTTCGTCCATTTATCTCTTAAATGTGTCTAACGTTCATCATTTAATTCGTATCGAGATTACTTCTACTACTAATAGTATAAAAGGAATGGCCGACGATTTAGCGCCATCTATTGTAGGAAAATCGAACAACATGTTAAAATTCAGGGAAAAAACACGTGTTTAAACTGCCTTAAATGAAGCAACGGCTCTTCACGTTCGTTTTGGTTTTAAGAATGTAAAATGCGACCAAGAACCGAGATAAACTTTTGTTCAATGCTTTGAAATGGTGTTCAGTTTGTTAGTGCAACTCTCGACCAGAATTATTCCAAACTCTGAAGACTATCACATTGGTTCCATTTGGGCGTAGGCCTAACAATTTGGACTCAAACTTCAAGAATAAGCCTAAATCATAGCATAATATGATTAGTCTCGAAAGTGCTTCCCTCTTTTACAATTACAAAAATGCTGGTGATATTGCTGTAATGCCAATGCTACTATAATAATAATTCTACATCATATTTATTACAAATAAATAAAAAAAAAATAACTTAAGTACTCGAATATGTTAGAGACAGAAAATACACCGACGATTCTCCCCACATTGTTCGCCATATTGTTCTCGTCACATTGTTCAACTTCAGCTGTAGCAGTTTGTTATATTACCTGGTATTACGGTATAGTAAATCATTAATTTAAAACTTTTTCGAACCTACATTTTAATTTATTTACTATAAATTACTTTTTTTTATACTCCGTTTAACTGGCTTCAACTTTAAGAATTATAAAATTATCTATCAACTGAAGCAAATTGGAAAGAAACGAAACCAAAGTGTAAAGAAACTAAAGCAATTTGAAACATAACGAAACCAAAATGAAAGAAAACGAAAGCAAAGTAAAAAAGAACGAAACCAATTTAAAAAACCTGTATATTTAACGACATCAAACTCCGCCCAACGTAAGTCAAAGTGAAACTCCAGATTATGATTTTTTAGTTTAGAAAAAAGAAAATAGGAACCACTTTTCTGCATCCAAAATCCAATTCGGAGTCTGAAAAACCCAGTTTTCTAAATTCCTTTAAAAAATATATTTTACTTTCGTTCGCTGAACACTTCAAGCCACACGTTTTAAGATTTCGTTCACACCGAGCGACAGGTGAAAATTTTCTGTTTTTAGTTTTCCAGAATTTTCGGAAGGTAAGACCTAATTCCATAGACTCAGAATTCAATTTTGAATCCAGAAAAGTCTTCATTTTAACCTTTTTCACCTTCACAAGGCCCCAATGCTGAGCCTTAGCTATTGCAATTCATCCTGGCTGGTTGTAGACCTTCTGTCCGTGTTGGTTTTAGTACAATGCCTTACCAATGTTTTAATCATACCTTTTCAACGTCTTGCTCTTTCAAACATTGCCGATCAGACTCAAATTTGGTTCAATTGAAGCGTAGCTCTAAACAAATTGACTTCTCAGGGCTTCCGTAATTCTCAAGGTTTCGTGCAGAACGCGGTCGTTACAGGTATACTACCCCACCACTCCGCGCTTTTCTCCCGTAATCTACCACCACTTCGAACTGACCACAACATTGGTCCGTCAACTTTACGTGAAAAGGCGCAGGCACATTATTTTGCTTTTCTAGTTTGTCGTCAAGTCCTTCGGCCGGTTCCACGTTGCGAGGGGGAAGGGAGGAAGGTAGTAGGGTGTTTGTCGGTCACGTCCGTTTTGGACGAGGTCGAAATTTCAAGTCTTTTCTTCACCCTTTGTTGCTACTTCCTGCCGCATCGATCCTCTTGGCGCTGTTCAAAGCCTTGTGCAGCTTACAGAGACGGATGCCGACCACTTCCTGTCTATTGAAGACCACTGATTTATTGGTGGTTGGCGGATACGGTAGGTAGGTACCTAAAAGTATTCGGACTTATTCACAGAAATTCCGTCGGGGGGGGGGGGGGAAGAATTTACAGAATATTTCACAGAATATTTGCGTCGGGGGTTGTGTAGAGTTAGGGAGGGAATTGCTAATTCCATAAATCGCTCCTAGATGACACCATAGGGTTTCACTTGTTACGTTCTTATCATTCAGTGAATTAGAGAAAAAGTATTTCGTGTATTTCGTCCATTTGTATTTTTTTAGTACCGAAACATTGCTTATTGCAGTTTATTGCAGATTAAGCAAATTAGGCTTATAATTAGGGTTATAATTAGGCAAATGCAAATTATAAGCCTAATTACAAAAAATAAATATTGTAACGACAGAACATTTCAACTATTGGTAAAAGTCCCAAAGGACACTCTGGGCGGGAAGATTCAGGCGTAGGACACGCCTCCTTTACTGTCTCTTGTGTATCGACTTTCTTTTCTTGGTGTTGGTTAGGAATTTCATCGCGCAGGGTAAGAGTTTTATCCGAGGACTCAAGGACACCTGACACTTCTCGTGTCTCTTTGATCGTTGGCCGCCATCGTTGTCAACAAGTCCTCTGCGGAACCTGACACGTCCCGCCTGAAATTGTCGGAAAACTTAGCCAGCGGCGTGAGTAAATAATACTTTTTTTTTCTGTTGGGAAAATTTTACGCCATCCTTTACGCCATCCTCCCCCTCCCCAGGGCCGGATTAAAACATTTTGGGGCCCGAGACATCGATTTGGATCCGGGGCCCCAATCTACGTAGGGTAGGCGGGTGGCCCAGAAAAAAAGGTAGACCTGAAAATGTCTAAAAGTCCAAGGGATTTATTTAAAGTGAAAATGGGCACCAAGTTTCTGGATCAAAAATCCCGTTCTGTCTAAAACATTTGGTCAAATTTTGCGAAAAAAACTTTAACGAATGTCAAACTGACCAACTATTTGTTCGGTCCGGTGCAGTCGCAAGCATAGAAGGGACAACGTTACAACCTGACGGCCAATGGAAAACATGTCTCTTTTCCACCATACGCAGACGTGTTACTCAGTCAGTGAGCAGCTTCAGCTACAGTATTTTGTTTGTAGACAGAGAAGGAAATTAGTCGATAAGGTTAACAAAACCTAATCTAACTCCAACAAACCTGAGACAATCACGACATCACCATTAAAAAAAAAACTGAAAAAAATGTAAGTAGTCGTGGGGGCCCCTAGACTATCTGGGGCCCGAGGCAGCTGGCTCATTTGGCTCATTGTTAATCCGGCCCTGCCCCTCCCCTTCTATAAAACGTACGATAGCGTTATTGTTTTTATTGCACGACAATTTTTTTTAAATAAATAGGCATAAATCGCTGTAAAGAATACAGAATTAGAAATAAGCTGTTAAGCGTAAGGTCGCGTTTACGCAACGACTTGCCTTTGCATCCTCGTATAGCTATACCACACACCATGGCTGTTTGCTGTGACGTGCATATCACGTGACTGGGCTAGTCCAATCGGACGGCCAAACAGCCGTTGTTCTCGTTCGTCATTGGCTAACTCATGGTGACGTCACGGCAAACAGCCATTGCGCGTGGTTTAGAAACTAGAAATCATCTGAAATCCACAATTGGCGGCTATTTTAGCTCTGCCAGCTCGTAACGAAACGAGTCAATAATTGAGTTTAGAAGCGATTGGGAAAATTGTTTCGTCTGAAGGAATTCTTTATTTTACTGTCACGAATTATAAGGCTCAAAGCATTTGCTCAAACGCTGTCGGATTTAGCTAATCCAGGAAGCGTTGCTACCATGGCAACGACACTTTTACCATCGCGATTAAATTTCAGCTGCGAGAATGCAAGGCGAGTAGTTGCGTAAACGCCCTCTAAGTGTATGATATTTGCTGATGGCTTATTTCCAATTTTCCTTTCTATCATTTTTCTTGCTTTGCATAATGCATCACAAAATAAGGTTACAGGCGAATAAATGAATTTTTCCAAGGATTTTTACCCCCCCCCTCTTTTCGTTCTTGGTAGGGGGGGGGAGAAAGGTTGCTTTCCTTGCTCCTCCCCTCCACCCCTCCCCCTTCCACACGGTATTTAAGCCACTGGACTTTTCCCAGACGCAAATACAGGCTTAATTACAGCTAGCGCCATCCTAACAAAAAATTGGAAAAGTAATTCTAAATACCGCATCTAACCTCTTCCAAGCCTACGCGGGGCTCTGGCGGTAGTTGCGGTTACTAATACCTCTCTTATTGCTTTGCCTCCGTGGTGCTTCACACGCAAAGCGTTAGCAGAGGTGTTAGTAGTCGTAACTAGTACCAGGGCTCCGTGTAGCATTGGAAGAGGTAAGATGGGCTATTTCGTTCACTTCCTACTCTATAATAGTACTAAATTAAAGACGGAAAGCGAAAGGCTCAACAAGAGTTAAATAAATACAGATGCAAACCTATTTACGTTGCCTTTTGGACTTATGTGTCAGACTGCCTGAGCGGGGAATCGAACCAACGACCTCTGAAACCAAAGGCGGAGGTCCTACCGCTGAGCCACGCGGTAAAGTCAGTATGGCTGAGCAGTAGGACCTCGGCTTTTCGTTTCAAAGATCGTGGGTTCGATTCCCCGCTCAGGCAGTCTGACATATAAATCCAAAAGGCAACGTAAATAGGTGTGCAGCTGTATCTATAATAGCGCTGCTGTATTCCCTGCTACGTGGGACAAAAATAGTCCAGAAATAGACTTTATTTGCACCATTTTTATTTTTCAATCTTATTCCTTGTGTGCATTTTATACTCATAAATGCAAAAATAATGGATGCGATTTCTTACATGTACGACTTTCCGTATTTAAACACGTTTTTCGCATTTTTTTTTTAACATTTTAAGTTTAGTTTAGTTTTCCAGCCATACACGGTGCTGAACTACTTCGGCGGTTCTACTGTTTTCCAACTTTAACTAAACGATGAAAGAGAGAACCTAAGGTTCGTACGGATCCTGGAAAAACTGGAATATATTGTTGTGAGATTTATTTTGGACTACAAATGTTGAAAGCATTCCACCCCAACGAAATCCCACTGATGACGTCACTTGCGATTGTAAGTCCATCAGAACTCGTATAAAGGAAGAGTGTCGAAAATAGTTTGATCCATTGTCGCCAGATGTCTGCAAGCGTTTGCCCCCAAAATCACAGCGCTGCCACCCTAGAAAACCCCTAAAAAATATTTTCGTTATCTGTAGTTAGGAAAAAAACATTCTTCCGGAAAAATAAATAAAAACAAAAATAAATACGAAAATAAAAAAGCTGTAACTCCGTTGTTCACGCACATTACTCCTTAGGCGAAAATGAAACTTGTGAAAATTAAACATTTTTTTTTGGCGTGCTTACATAAAAATAGCAAATCGGGTTAATCAAGTAAAAAAAAAAGCAACAACTAATTCTCCTTTGCGTCATGCAAAAGAAACAAAACGTAGTTTGTTACTTAAAAGAAAGTCAATACAACACAATTTCTGTAACCAACCAAGGTTATACGTCCGTTTGAAATTCTTTAAATTAAATCTCTGCATGGAGTCTTTGTTTAACTTCGAGTGGACCAAAACGGGGTGCAGCATCACCCATCGTTATTACACTCTTATTTTACCACCGCAATGCTAAGGGGCCCGGCACGCGCGACAGCTGACGTGGATCTGGCTGGGCTACCCACGCAATTTCTACTCCAGTAGGCCTTGGTTTGAGCACCGGTTCCTAATATCTCATACAGGCTTGGCCACAGAAATCCGACGCATCTGATTCTGCCACCAGTCGCGCTGCAAGCACGACATAAAAAGCGTTGCTCTAGCATGAGGGCTGTAGTATAGAAGGTACTCGTTAGATGTTATACGCGGATTTTAAACTTGAAACACTGCATTGCCACTAAATTATTAAATTTTGGCGCTATTAGATCAATTAATTGGCCTGGAACCAGGAAATTAATGGAACAGAAAGCGAGAGTTAACAACAAACATGGATAGTGCGATGTTGGAAGACCGTGTATTAATAAGATCCTGGTCTCCTCCATCATTTCTGACTGTAAACTGAAGATCGTGACGCAATGACTACCACTAAGTTGGGAAATATAAGTAGCAATTATTACTGAAAAATACTGTAATATACGATATGAATAATACACACTTGTTTCAAATCTTTCTTGAGTTATTTTATGGTTGTGGTTTTATCTGGGTACTGGGGGTGGTGGTGCTAGAACGGTCTTCTCAGGTTCATTATTGCAGGATTAGCGAATAGTAGCTTACTTCCGGTTTCTTGTATTACTTAGCAATCGAATCGATTCGAATTTTATACTTATAACTAGAGGAAGCCTGTGCTATGCACGAGGCCGGTCATGAATTAAGTTTACGGACACATTTCCCGGGACATTTTTCCAGCACTCTTCCCCACGATTTGTCAGATTGATCGACCACTCATGCCTGCCTCCTGTTTGCATGCAGGTAGACTGGGAGAGCGCATTTACAATGCGGGCGCGAGGAGGGGAGAAGTGATTGTTCGGCCCGACGACTTGTCAGATTGAACCTTTACTGAGTTGATCGATCACTCTATGCCCATGCAGGTAGAGTGGGAGAGTGCATTTTAAATGCGGGCGCGAGGAGGGGAGAAGTGGTTTTCCTTTTAGCCGGCCTCCAAGATTATTATAGAGATTTATTAAAATTACATAATCGGGACTCGAACCAACAAACAACAGAACACTACGCCCATGAACCTTCTTTCTGTGCACCTCATAAAGGCTTACAGAATCCCGACTTTGCTTAAAGGGACATTCCTCCCAACGCCATTTTTCTCGATCATCCACATCAAGTGCGGCCCCAAAGGCCCATTTATTTACCGTTAGTCTTTCCCATGCTAAAAATCCGTTTTAAAATGTGGCATCTACGAGATTTTTTGTTGAATATTGGGAGACTATATTTACTGCATCCTGCACGTATATGATCCTTTGCGCGCCTACAATAACCTTAGTTTCATCTGGTGTGTGCTCATGTATGTGTGCTCATTACTATGAGATCAAAAAGATGGCGATGGTAACATGCGCGAGGGCGATCTGCGTGTGGCTGTTATAAGGCAGGCAGAATGTGCCTTTAATGTAAGATTTTCGCTGCTGTGGTGTTGTGTTTCCTTACGCCGTGTACGATTTACAGTTATTTTTGTGTATCTTTGCCGTGATATGCATTTTAAAATTCAGTTGAATTAAATCCACTTCTCTTCCTTTTCGAGAATAACGAGCCATCTTTTTCTTTTGTGTGTCCTTAGATGACCTGCCGTTCCGTCGGCCGGCATGCTGCCAACGCCCCTGCCGCGCCCGCCGGAAGTCCTCTGTCGTGTCCGCTAGGGGCGCCACCAGGAGGACAGTGCTCTGCCGCATGACGTCATCCTGATTGTGAGCTTTGCCGACGACGTCACCATGACCACAGCGGAAGAGGGGACACCCTGGAACCTCAGCTCTGTGGCCAACGTGACCTTCGCCCCGCAGAAAGTCCACCACTACGCCATCTATGAGGTTGGTATGGAAACAAGGTCGTTGGGAAGTGGTAAAAAAATAAAACAAGATGGCCGCACGGACACATTGCTCTAATTTGATTTTACTATTTACACTGCACAAGTTTAGGACTTAAAATATGAGAAGTGCATTAATGCAAGAATTTCTTGTTCAAAACTACGTGCTAGCTAGGGTACGGGAGGGGCCCTTCAACTTAAACACTATGGGAAAGGGATAGTGGAGCACCGGGAAAAGAGCAAAAGAGGGCAATTAATCTCCTCCCCACCCCTCCCGACCCGAGACTAAGAGTCAAATTTGATAAAGTAAACAAATAAGGCATTTGTTGAAGTTGAACACCTCTCAAAGTACGTTTTTTCAACGTTTAGAAAGCACTAATTGCTGAAGAGTGAGGTTTTTTTTAGTAGAGGGGACTCGCAACACCCCCCCCCCCCCCCCCCGAACCATTTTCAAGTCCAATTCAAATGTAGTGTGCCCCCCTCCCCTCCCTCCACCCAACCCTCATTCCCTCCCAACATAATTTCTGGGTGCCCTATTGGAAATAAGAGGCACGAAATGACCGCCTGGCACCAGAAACTGTAACCTAACACTAATTTTATGCTGTAAAAAGTACTATACTAAAACCGCACTCAACTTCTGACTGGAGGAATAGTTAGAGAGCCGTTTTACGAACTATTTTCGTTTGTTTGTATCCCTACGCGCTCAGCTGTTCTAAAACTGATAAATATTTTCTTTACCTAACGTTGTCGTTGGCCTTCAACTCCTTTAAACTTTTTTCACATATACTGACGTGCAGGCAAAAGCAGAGTAAAGGAGCTTTTCATCCTTTGCTGGTGTCTGTCGTCTGTATGCACGATAACTTTTGAATCCATTGTCAGATTCATTTCACATTTCCACTTGCCATCTCTGCCCTATTTTTGGATTTAAGCTCGAAATGACTAAAATTAGGTAAGAGGTGAAATATACATCAACATAGGCTACGATTCTTCACGGCTTTTATTTGTGTGTGCTATTCAAAATGCTTTTGAAATTAATTTTTCATTTTAAAAACCTGATAATTTAATTTTTAAATAACTTTTTTTTAAAGTAAATGTCCTCTCTTTATTTTTTAATAACCAACACGTGAATAGCCTTGCAAGACTTTCACAGATTTTATTGAGTGAGCAAACAGTCTTTCAGAGGAAAAAAACAAACAAACAGGAAATAAAATGGTATTACGAATACGAGTTAGGATGCTTTGGCTGGCGACGTAAAATGACCAAGCTGAATGATGCAGGAAATTATTACGTGAAAAGTAGCGCCTTTAGGAATATTTATTTATATATATATTTGTTTTGGCGTCTGGTTATTTAAGAGCTCAGTTTCATTTTGTCTTTCCTGTGTCACACGGATTTGTTACAGTCAGTAAAGCCTATATAAATGTTGCACATTATTTTCTGTGGCTTTCCTGTGTGACACCTTTTTGCTACGTGTCAAGCCCTTGTAAATATTGCAAACGTTATGGTACCGTAGGTGCAGTAAAAATTGGGAGAGGATGCGCGATTTTAGTGCGCATTTATTCAGTATTGAGTTAAACATATTTTTTATTTTCCAGGAAAGAGATGGAGGGGGGGGGGAGGAGAAGCTTCTTTTTCGTAAGATTTTGTAGTCCTGAAAAGGACAGTTTTTAGCTCTGAAAAGAGCTTTTGTTTTCAAGCAGACAGTAGTTGATGTTTAGAGATCTTCAGTTCTACTTTGAGCAGTCTGTGTCTTCATTTGTTGAACTTGAGTTGTTATCTGAATTGTTTACATCACAGGTGATTCGTTTCACAATAATATCAGCTATCCCATCGCTTTTCCACAAGTTGTTTTCTTCATTCCCAGTGTGTTTTACAAGTTTGGCCCACCCTTCCGTTGTCACTACAGCAAGTGCTTTCGGTTAAGTTCATGGACTTCTTTAAGTTTGAATGTTCGATCATTTGCATCAATAAATCTCTTGATCTGGCTCGATGTCATTTCAATGCGGTTCACAGTGAAGCAAACGCAATATTGAACATAGTATGACCATGACGTGAAGCAAGTTCATCAATTCGGTATATGTCGTATTGTTTTCATGCACGTTGAAATAACACAAGCAATTCACGACGTCCATTGCCGTCCGCCCAAAATTTGGCAAACCACCATCATCGTTTACGGCAGCTCCTATCATTTTACCTGGGAACTGTACGTACCTTAATATCTATAAACTGCGAGGATCTTTTGTCTATTTGCGGAAAGTGTGAAGTCATCGTAAATTTTTAGCCGAGTTCGAGTACCAACGGAGTTAGGACGCTTCCTCGCTGGCGGCGTAAAATGACCAGCGCTGGTTGCAAATACCTTTTTGATTTGGAAGACTGCATCTCATGAAACGCTTGTTCAGTCTGCCGCATCCTTTGCTACGTCACTTACCGAATTGTCTGGATGCTGTCGACGTAGTTTGCTATAAACATTAACTACTGTCTGCTTATGCGATGATGTCAAGGGCTTTCCTTAGGAGTGGGGTTTAAAATATTTGTGCGAGAGACGACCGCCATTTTTAAAACTGCCGCGTCGTCTGCTCCGAGCCGTAACCATTGTCGTAACCATGGCAACTACTTGCATATTTTCGAAATAGGAACAGGTCGTTTAATATCTCCGAATAAAGTGTCACGTTATATTAAAATTATAACCTCCTTTTACCAACAAAAAGAAATAGTTCGCGTGAGTTATTTCATCGTGAAACTTTATTATTTTAACGGACTATTTTCTCTGCACCAGAACACAAACAATCGCTTCTGCAAGAGTCGGCCCTTAACTGATTTCTCCAGTAAGAAGTTGAGTGCGGTTTTAGCATAGCCATTCTAATGGATGATATCGTTCCCCCAGACTACCAACGCAGGAAATATACTGATTCCATAAATCCCACCGCTTCCAACCTTGAAAGAATGTGAAATGTTATGTTCCATTATTACTACTTATCACGCTCTTTCGTTAGCAAAAAAAAATGTTGTGGCGTCTTCCTGTACGTCATGTGATCAAAAACAATTTATTACCACATGCCAAACGGGGCCCATAAAATTAGTTCAGTTCTTCTGTTTTGAGATTTCCAACGCTTCCTGCATTAAAAGGCCATCTCATTTATACTTTCCACGGTGCTAAAAAAAAAAATCAAACAATCCAATCGACCAGCAGTGCTCCGCGTCGACATCCATACACAGGCTTTGGAAACCTTGTCATATTATAAATTCGCCGCTTGGCGTCCAAAAATGGAGCCACCTGCAAACCACTTGTCTTGCCTCCTATACTTTAGTTGACGATTCTTGTGGGGGTTAGAAGGCCTTTTATTCAGGGGGCTTTGGTATTTAACGTTCTGCTACTCACGTGCCATTTACAAAGGCAGGAGTTTTGATTTCGTTCAAACTTAAAAAGTAAAACTATAAGTTACAAATAACGGCACTTCCGTTTAACCATTGTTTTGGAAAACAAAGGTTAATGATTTGGTTTTGAGCAGTTTTAAGTTACCTGGCAACGGAATGGACCATACAAATTGTGTATATAGATTTCATTTGATGCATATAAGCAAAGTTGTATTGTTATTCTTGACCTAATAGAATAGAAGCAGCTTAAAATTTAAAGCTCAGCCGTCATGAAGATTTCCGAAGTGATTACCTTCTTCAGTACCGTATAGCTAAAACACAGTAAAACACAATATTTTTGAACAACACGAACAGCCTAGAAATTATTTACAATTTTTTTGTTTTTCAAGGATAAAAATGTAGCCTACCCATGGGCGAGTTAGTGACAAGTCCAAATTTTTGTAAAGAGGAAGGAAAATACCTAGTTATTTCCACCCTTACTTACCAGTGGTCGTAATTAACATAATGCTATTATTAATATGGGTGTCCGTAGTAATATATTAACATTTGTGCTAACATATAGGCAAATCACAGAAACTTCCATTTTTTTTAGTTGACCACGTCGAAGAGGTAGCAGGTTGTGGCACAATGCTCAACAATGTTTTAACAATGTATTTTTTTGTGGTTAAGTATATGGTTGCCCGACACTCTTTTGCCCGATATATTCTTTGCCCGATGCTACTGTAATTGTAGCCTTCTGATGCGTCAGTTATTTAAACTACAGTGTCATCTCATGAAATACGAGCAGTGTTCGACGAATTTCAACCATTGCTGCCACTTTAACACCATGTAGTAGCTATGAAACGGTTTGAAGATAATTACAGATCCATGGGGGGGGGGGGGGGAGCACAAGTTTATGACGGTACATGATTTGACGACAAAAGAGTACCTAAGGCTCCAGATATAAGGACAAAATGGTTCCTAAAAAGGTCTCGAAAGTGAGGGTAAAAGTGTCGTCCTGCATTTGAGGATGAAATATCCCTAAGGTGCCTGAATCAAGAAAAATAAATGAAAATGGAGCACGTGGAAGTTTTTTTTTTTCCAATAACACCTTTAGTTGTTTTGGACAAAACTTAGGTTTACCATTTTTTCATCTTTCTATGGTCCAATAACAAAAATGTCTGGAGTATGTTGTTGGTTTAAAATGACGAAGTTTTTTTCAAAAACACCGTAAGTAGTTTGGGACAAAATTGAGGAATACGTTTCACTACCTTTCACCTTTCCCTGGTCAATTTAAAGAAAATATTTCTGCTTCCTGACCGTTCCCCTCACTACCTTGCGCTACCACGGAAGAATAAGGTGCGTAGAAGTGGAGATACTAATAAACCTGTTCTTCTCTTTCGCCGAATATTCTGGTCTGCGAACGAGCAGGCTCATGCTGAATCACGCATTCCTGAACTCAAAACCTGTAGTTGAAGCTTTTGGTATGTAGCTGGTTCGAATCCAGTGAACACACAATAAGTTTCATACGAGTCTATCCCAGTTCTTCCCAAGTGTTATAGGCCATGAGCTATAGAAGGCAGATACAGAGGTATCAAGAGACTACGCATATTATTATTTACCAAAATGGTGGGCGTTTAGACATACATTCCAGGGCAATAACTGATGAGAAGTCGAAGATGATAACAGTATAGACTAACCTGTCACTGAAGACCTTGAATGAGTATTCCGCCCCCGTTTCGGATGGACCAACACCCAATTGTGATTCAAAACCTTCCAGAAAGTACCCTTCTAGACTATTCCTTTAGACAAGCTGAAACGTGCATCCAGGATAGACCGCTTTAGAATGTCTTAAAATACGTGTATGATTTGAGATGAGTGTCCCCTTTTAAGCCTTTGTGTGTGGGCCAGTGTGTTGCGACACACTGTGCCCTCATTCAAAAGCGTTGCCCGAAACATAGTCAAGCGACTAACAGGCTAATATACGTACTAGTGCCTTATAAATACAAAGAAGTAGCAGTCAGGGGGTAGGAACTGCAATCTAGGGCCAATACGCTGCACGCAGAAGGTTTGAAACAATTAGTTGGCCGTTACAAAGTCGGCGTATTCACCACAGTTAAGAAAATTCACAAGCAACAAATCCAGATTATGAGAAGAGCAGAAGACATCATTCGTGAGAAGGAACGTTCACCACCAAAAAATTATACGTGGAACGTGAAAAGCATAGGACAGTGCCAACAGAAGCACGATCAGTTTTTTTTTTTTTTTAGTGAGGTAGTTGACAACCTTGCACTTTACAAAAGTGGTCAGAAATGAAGTATATGTCGGGCAAATGGACTGTGGGATTGTCGTGCACGTGTTGTCGGCCAAAGAAGGTGTCGGGCAAACAACAGCACCCGTATTTTTACCGTTGTAACATTGTTTCACCATTCTTATTTCCTCCGCATTGTTGTATACATAAGATTTAAATGAAAGTGCCATGAGTAATTGTGATTGATTGGAATTTTGGGTATTTTTGGATTTAGTCCACGTATGAAGCGTGATCCGGTTCATCTTATCTTTCTCTGCCTAAAGTTGGTTTTCATGGCTACGTTTTTATCCTTTTATTACGTTGATGAACTATTTGTAGGCTGTTTCAGTTGTTTATTTTGTTTAATTGTGTTTCAGCTGCGTTACTGATGAAACACAGGGACTTAGCATGTAAACACGCATTGCACGGATACGGAGGTTTTTTTTTTAACGGGATCTAAATCAGGCGGGTGTTCAGAAAACATCACTATTGCTGAAGAAAAACAATGTTGCAGAGCAAGGCGTTTGTTTATGTAGCACTATACTGCTATTATTAAAACAGGCAAATTCTACGATGGAAATTTAAGGTGCATTTCTTCTAGACCAGTGGTCCCAGCAACGATTACCGAATTTTTGATTAAGACGTTATTCATTTTACGTTGTTGTGGCTACATTGATCGTAAATAACTTACCAAAACTTGCATAGCCCGAAAAATTGCACATCAGGTTATTTGTGGCCTATTTTGGGATCGAGTGCATGGTGTGTTGTTTCAAAGCAAGGTTTATTACCAGAAAATAAATTACTTAAACGGAATTGTTGCTTTCATTGATATATAATGTACCTTTTCTTGTGATTTTAGAAGTGTGTCGTATAGTATAGTTTACAGCCATTATTATAGTCTTAAATAAGTATTTTCATTAAGACCCTCCATTGTATATAGATGTTCTCTTAAATCTCACTATAGAAAAAAATGGCTGCAAAATGTGTCAGATATTTAACGATTTTTCAAAATAAATTTTTCTTTGTGCAAAGAATGACTTATTTGTCATTTTAATTCTTAGTTTATTAATATTTTAACTTACAGCTTTGATTTATTAATAATGCAAATTTCGTATTGATAAATCTAAGCAGTAAATCAAAATATTTGAATTAGATTGAATTTACAAATTAGGAACTGGTTTATGCACGGTAAGTCTTTACGAAAATGTGTCTAGCGGCAGCGAGTCGGCTTTTATAAACGTTAGTTGGTGCTTCTTTAAGCTGCCAAACGTACAAGCTTGTCACCATGGTGAAAACAAGGCTTGCATAGATTCATGGAGAGCTTGGAACGAACGGTCTGTCTATACAAACATCCCAGGGAGACATAATGGTTGTTCAGCCGGTCGACACCAGGGGTTTCACTCGAAATTTGTGCATCACTTCGAGCCCAAGGGAAAAAATTGCTTGGCAAACCTATTTTTGCCTCCTTCCTATAGGTATACCTAAATTTATCGTTTAGTAAATAATGGCTATTGCAAATTGTAGGCCTAATTCGAGGTAGGTGATACCATTCTTGCTCTGCCAGCAGTAAATATCTGGGTGAAACTAGTGCCTGCTTTCAACTATCACCACCAGAAGGTGCCGTTCGCCATTGTACCCAAGTTTAAGTTACTGAGCGTCGTCATGCGGGTCGAAACTATTTAGCGTCACTAAAACAAAATGATCGCGATAAGAATACTTAATTAATGGTTTTAAATTAACTTTAAGATAGATCGGAACTGCTTTACCAAGTTATCTTTTTTTTTAAACACAGCATTCTTATTTAAAACGAATAGCTACGAGTGGAGCTAAGTATAAGCATTACATTGTTTTGTGTGCCGAGAAGTGTGCTAAGCAATCCACTCCGACTGAATCTTCTTCCGTGGTTCACATTTCTTGTACTGAACTGAATGCAGTTTGAATCGATCACAGAATTAGTTCTTCAACGTCAGATGCTGCCCCCGCACGAGTATTTCGTTAATTTCCGAAAGTAATGTCCTTATTTAAATGACCCTAATGATACCGCAGATTTATTTTAAAGTTTGGCCTCGTACGAGACACTGACACATGCCGGCTTCTGGTGCCGTTGATTGAAACAGCTAGTACTTTACCCGCGTTTTCAGAAAAGCAGCATTACCTACTTATCCACCCTGGCCTAATTATTCAAATTGAGGCCTAATATTCAAACATAGGCCTGATTATTCAAACACATGCCTAATTATTCAAATAGAGGCCTAATTATTCAAACATATAGGCCTAATTATTTAAATGTTGGGCTAATTGTTCAAGCATAGGCCTAATTATTCAAACATAGGCCTAATTATTTAAATGTTGGGCTAATTGTTTAAACATATGCCTAATTATTCAAATATAGTCCTAATTATTCAGACACAGGCCTAATTATTCAAATATAGGCCTAATCATTTAAATATAGGCCTAATTATTCAAACATAGGCCTTATTATTCAAATATAGACCTAATTATTCAAATATACTACAAAAATAGTACAGTTGGTCCTTAGCTTGTAGGTTAATATGGTGTAGAATAAGCTTCAAACCCTTGTTGACAGTTAGACATTTGAAATTTTGGTAATTTTGCACAAATCGCGTCTGTCAGGTAAAGCAGAACGTCATAGGCTGAAACGTCTCTACATCACTGCACCCATTGAACATAAAAACAAAGAATTCTCAAGGGAATTATAATGTCTCCACTAATTTATAAACAAGTGGGCATCCGCTAGGGCCAGGTTATTTCTTAATGTGTTAGAGATAATTATGCTAGACATCAGCTTGACTAATATCTTGAACAAAAACATAGATGAACTCGCACAGACAGCCTTTAGCCGTAATGTGTAAAATGCATTCGAAAGAAACTGCAGCCACGTTTTTTTATAGTTTGATTTAAGTTGATTTATTTTACATTTTGACCGATATGTAGACCATTTTAAAAGTCGTTATTCTTTTTATAAGTAAGTAAAAGCCAAACGGTGCGAAATAAATGTGAGAAATAAACCCTGCTAAATAAAAACTATAAATACGACGTTTCGGAAGCAATGTTGTAAACCGTTATCAAGCTATGCGGAAAAAATCAAACATGTTGCACGAACCTCGTCTCATATTGAGAAATAAAGCAAATAAACGAGGCAAAAATATTAAGACACGGTCTTTGCACTACAAGGTGAAAATTAATCTGTTTACTTTGTTTTCTTTCTAATGTGTAATGACCAGCTGATTATTCATTCAAAAATTGATGGAATAAAAATTGACTTTCGTCGCCACCGAAGAATGTTTCAAGACGCACGCCTCTGACTAAATTATTACCACGACACTTAGGTGTATTTGGCAGTAACAGTAATAATTTTTCGCCATTACGAATAAGCCTAATTAGAGGAACGCTTTATTTTTTTTCCTGAGACTTACGTCATAACGCTCTTACATCTGTATGGACCTGCGTGCTGCTCAGAGATTTAAAAAAAAAACCAAAATCGTGTCTTTTTTTTCCTGCACGATTCAGACGTGGATGGTGCTCTCTGTTAAGCGCTTCACGAACTTATAATAATGAATAAATTGTATTTTTAATTCTAGAGAAGTTTTGTTACTGTGGCTATTAGATCGTTTTTGTCATTAACTAAGTGTTTTTTTTTTTTTTTAATTCGTTAAATTGTGTGTGGTTACAAGTAGAGTGCCCCAAAACGCCTACCTAGCACTCACATAGAAAGATGCGCGATGGAGGTGTCACCTCTAAGAAGCATAGCGATGCTCGTTGTGGGTTACCGAATAACTAAGAAAGGTTGCTTTTATATTTATACGCTATAAATCTTAAAATCGATGCAAACATCAAACTCTAAAAATGAACAGGTATTAGAAAATCGTTTCATACATTTTCCTGCACTCCGAAATATTTAAGAAACCGTTTTGGAGTTAATTAAGATTGTCCTTGTTGGTTGTGAGATTCAACCCTACTTGTCCAGACGAAAACCGGATATAACAAAGAACGAAAGATACCTGGACAAGATACTTACAACAAGAAGCGCCAATAACCTTCTTTCGAGGTTATAAGGTTACTTCCGGTTTCGGCCACAGGTAAACAAAGAAGTGGGGCCATTCTGCGGAGTGACATAACGCATCCCGGTACCAGAGGCGCCATGCTGGGGAGTGACGCCACAAACGCGGTTAAACAAAAATGCTTGTGCCGTAATTTTGTAAGAACGCCAACCAGAAACTTAAAGGTCTTTGCGACCAAGTGAGCCCAACAAACCAGCCAATATTATTAATAAAGTATTGTTAACAAGAAGAAGTATAAGATCTTGGGTTGTCCGTTTGGATTTCTCCAGCTAAATTGTCCTTCTCATCGTCGTGGGGTAGATAACCCTGTTTAGGCTCGTGTTCCCTAAAAACAAACAAACAACAACAAAATAAGCACCAACCGACGCACGTCAGGAAAGCGAGTCTAAAAAAGTGACTGGTGGAATGCTCAAAAAACGGAAATTAATAAAAAAGCAAATTCTCCGCTTAATTTAAATATTTTTTTGCACAAGCAAAGATGTCTTTGTTGTGTTATTATAATATTTTTTCTTTTACAACAAATGCTAACAGTTTTAAACTCTGCTAACTGTTTTGTTTTATTAGTTTTGAACTCTGTTATTTGTACCGTTGCCAGCCACAACGATCGCTTTTTTTAGATCGCTTTTTGGTCGTAGTGAGTGGCAGCTTTCGCAAAGATTAAAGATACTAGTAAAGATACGTCGTTCTTAATTAAACTCAAAATCAAAACCCATTCCATGCGGGCAGAGTTGCGGTAAATGGCTGCTTTCGTGCCGTGGTTCTCTGGAACCCTGTTTCCATCAAATCTTCCCCGGGGAGAATTTGCAACTTTAAAAAGTCCCTTTTGAAACACGTTAGATTCGTTTCTATTAGTTCCGTGAGACTTTTCAGAGGGCGCCACGTGTTCCTTCTGGTAATGTTTGCTCATTTTTCAGCATCTGATTGGTTGGTGGAGAAGATTTGACGGAAACAGGGTTCCAGAGAACTACGGCACGAAAGCAGCCATTTGCCGCGACTCTGCCCGTGGTTGATTTTGAACTATCTTTACGAAAGCAGTCACTCACTACGACTCACACCGTACCGCCCAGAACGCGTCATGAACTCTCTTTACTAGTGTCTTTAATCTTTGTATTATATAGTGTTGTTCTGCTTTTAGGGAACACGAACCTAAACTGGCTCGCTAAACTGGCTCGCTTATACATAAATAGTGATATGTTTGTGCAACAATATTGATTTTATACCCACTGCTTGTAACGAACTAGAACTTTGAAGTGTCGCAGTTTTAGTAACGGAGTAGAATTCGGAAACGTCACAGTTTTAGTAAGATAGTAGAACTTTAAACGTCATTAGTAACGGAGTAGAACTTTAAAACGTCGCAGTTTTAGCAACATCACAGAACTTTGAAACGTCACAGCTTTTCTTCCAAATTGTTTACGACGGAAGTCTGGCTTTTACTTACTGCGTGAATGTTGTTTTTTTATTAGCTTTTGGCTGTTTTATATTTTCAGATTTGCTGTTTCTTTGGTGTTTTTACTACATTTAGTTTTTTGTTTGTTTTGTGTCTTTTTCATTTTCCATCCTGTTTTGTTTGGCCTCGTTGGGCTCTTCCCCGATTTTCCCTCGACTGAAGTGGATGTCACCGCAAGTTTGTATACATCCTCATCACCATCCTTGATTTTTTTAAATTGTTACGTTTCTAATTTTGTTTTAAAAATTGTTGTGTTGATTGCGTAAACTTTATTTAAATAACAGAGAGCCAAACAGAAATGCCCAGTTGTGTTTAAAAAAAAACCCACATACTATTTTCACTGTTATTCACAATAAGTGCGTACACCTGTTCAAGTTTTAAACAAAAAATTGGGAAGTTGCTGTTGACTTCTTGAAGCTGAAGAAAGTTTTAACTCTCTGGCAGTGGTTCGCCGTGAAAATTTTGTTTAGAAGGGCACATAGAAATTAAAGGAGTATTGGGAAAAATTATCCCCGAAAAAAATCCCAAATATGTTGGATTATTTCACATTACCGCACATTTATTGTATGAAACTCTAACATAGGTGACGAATAGCCTTGTAAGTAAAGCCACTGAGCTATTGTGCAATAGGGTGGATCAAAAAAATGCTTTTTTTTTTAATTTCAAGTAGTAATGGTGCGGGAAAGTTGGTCTTCGACTCCCAATCTCTATCCCGAAAGGAAAAAAAAATCTTTAAAAATGTTTAAATGTGCCCACCTGGGCCTAAAGTTTAACATTATAATTCCATTGGAAAAATCGCTTATTCCGTAAAATTGATTTTTGACTCGTTTAAAATATAGCTTTTTACATTATCTCATTTGGTACTCTCAGAAACCATTAAAAGAAACTAGAAATACATTTTTTTAATTATTTTGTCCCTAAATTTCGTTTTAATTTACAGAGTAAAATCGGGCAAAAAACGTTTTTTTCCCCTATTATCGTGGCCGGTAATCCGCAATGTTTTATGAATGAAAAAACGAAATTGTTTCTGATTTTAGCTTCATGTAGTGGTCTCTGAGAAAACAAAATGAGATAATGTAAAAAGTTCTTTTTTAACAATTCAAAAATCATTTTTGCAGAATTTGTAATTTTTCCAATGGACTTGTAATGTTAAACTTTAGGCCCGGGTGGGCACCTGAAATTTTTTTTTTAGAGTTTTTTTTTTCTTTTGGGATAGTGATTACGTGGTTGAAGACCAACTTTTCCACACTGTTACGATTTGAAATAAAAAAAAAAAAAAATTTTTTTTGATCCACCCTATTGTGCATTTCATTACATTTTGAAATTTTTTTTTCGCAGCGTCTGCAAAGACTTTTGGAAATTGCCAGTTTTTCAGTTTTGTTCAATCGCCGATTATCGTCAACACGCCTCTACAGGACGATCAGAAAATATCCTGTGTCAGAAAATGTTGTTCCAACTTACGTTATGTAAAATAACAATAGGAGAAATACCAGTTTAGGCGGCTTTTCCGCATGTCAAAAGCTCGGGAAGAAATGTAATAATATGTAATAAAAGTCCCCAAAAAAATAAAAGTGAAGGCGCTATACTTATCAGCAACCTAAAGTAGTTTTTTGGCAGGATTTTGGAATTGCTGAGGCTTTTTAAGACTCCCAGAGCATTACGAAGGACAAAATGATTGCAAATCAAGTTCCTTGAGTCTTGTGGAAATCCCATTTCAGGGATGCCACGTTAGTTTTTTTTCACATTTTTCATTTCATCCGTTTGTATTTTTTTCACACGTTTTCGCACTCAAATTCTCGACATTTTTACATTTTTCACGTCTTTTTTCACACTTTTTTTTTAATAATCCCATTTCCGAAGCACGAAAATGCATTCATTACGCAACGAATTCGGGCGGATTCGGGAGCGTGGGCGCGTTGCATGTTGGGTATATCTCCTCGAACAAAAGAATAGCCACATTGCTATAGTGCAAGTCACATCGCCATCTACTGACAAAGCTCCTCAAACTGAATTTTATCTTCATTCAACCATAGTGGAGCTAAATTTATTTATCGTTTGTTGCACGATGCAATTTTTTTTATTCAAAAATCCGAAATCTCACATTTTATTCACCAATTTGGTCAATTTTTCACATTTTTTCATACTTTTACTGAGGAGCTCAAAGTTCACATTTTTTCACTCGGTGGCATCCCTGCCAATTTGCGAACCTATTCATCCTAGCTATAACTCCGTATGTCGTCCTTCCCAACGTGATTCATTTTTCATAATTGTTTGCGGAGAAGGATTTGACATTTCAGGGTTGCCAAGGATTATTGTCAGGGTGCAATATTGTCTACTTATGAGCAAAAACGATTGCTTTTGGAAAGTGAATACGCAACAAAATCTGGTTAGCCACTTACTGTGTGGACAGGGTGGCCGGGTGGCCATTACGATTACCTCTTATGCTGGAGGTCTCGAGTTCAATTTTTGTTCGTTCTATCCCAGCACATTCGGGAAATGAAAGACCATATAAATACGTTCATGTTCATGTCGACAGTGGCAATGTCCCTCTCCGTCTGGAGATAACCTCACCAGTTAAGAAGGACGTTAATATAACTTTATTTGTCTTCCATAAGTTTCCCAGATGTTTCACTCCTAACTTGATCAGTGTTTTTTTTTGGGTGGGAGGGGGGGGGGGGGGGGGCGGGGGGCCAGGAGGTGCACTACTTCTGAGTACTCCACTCTCGTCTGTAGCTTAAAAAACTGTAAATGGACAAGAAGTTCAAATGCTCAGGTGCTCATGTCCTCAGCCGCAGAGGGCCATTTTCTTCTCGCTGATTTACCCTAAAAAGTCGTGCATTTGAAAATGTAAATATTACAAGTGTCTCTGAAAAACTTACATAAAAAATGTAAAATGAGCAAATAGTCACCTTTGGATGGGCCTGTGCAGTCCCTTTCTCCAGTAACATGTTTAAACCTTTTGGGACAAATATGAGTAAAAATTTTATTATATATTATTTTTCGATGGTTAATTGAAAAAAAAGGGTACCTTCATACTGAATACAAAAATCAGCCCTCGACAAAGGGCTATACAGTGAATTCCTTCCCCATTTTTCTGGATAGCACACTGTGGGCCTGTTAGTCGTGGTGTAAATGCATCATAGGGCTAATTATGGGAAGGCATATGTTTTCGGTTTCGAATTTTTTAGGCTAGAATCCTATTACATAATGATACAAGATTTGAATAAGGTGGAAATGTGCTCGCACCTGAACTACAAGAATTCGAATTCGAAGCTTTAAGGAAGACAAAACGATGAGATATGGAAAGATTTTGAAAATATTTAGTATCCTCCGTGAGACATATGTTCTCTAAAACTGCAACATTGCATAATAAATATTGTTAGACTATCCTACGACTGTGCATTTCTGTTGGTAATAACAAGTGTGTTTATTAGTTTCAACAGTGTATTAAACATGTTCACGTTTATCATGAGGTGTGCTAAAATGAACTGAAAATGTTAGCCTTGTTTGTCTTTTATTATTGTTATCTTGCTTATAATCTGAAATAGAAGCAAAAAGGCCTTTAATAATTTAATTATTTATTTATTTGATTTGAGTCTTGATTTACTTGAAAAATTCTTTGAGAAAGAGGCAAAGATCTAGAAGGTTCTAAAAAGTTAGCCAATTACTTCCTTTAAAATGTGGTATTCTTGGATTAGTATTTTCAGAGAAAATTATTTAGGAAAAATGTTCTCGAAAATTATTTCAAAACATGGTGACAATTATTGCACAACAATACACATTTATTGTATGAAACTCAAACATAGCTTTCGAATAGAATAGATCGAGTCGATACGCACAGATTATTAAGCTCTGGTGCATTATTAATTTTCACCATGGTTGGAAATACTTTTCAAAGAATGTGCAAAGAATTCTACAAATTGTCAATATTTCAGTTTTATTAATTCTTCTATTATCGACAAGATATCCGTCCATACAGAAAGATACGAAAATATCCTAATTAAGATATTCATTCAAATTGCACGTTGTAAAATTGTAGGAGAAAATACCAATTTGGATTTTTTTTCCGCATATTAAAAGCTCGAAAAAACTAGAAGAAACTTAATAAAAAATTGAAAGTAAAGGTGATCTACTTAACAGCAACGTGAAGTTCTTGTTTGGCGTTATTTTGGAATAAATATAAACTCATTTTAGGGAGAGAAACCCAGTATTTTTTGCTCCTTATTTAAAATAAAAAGAAAAACTGTGATCCCTTTATTTAAACATGTAGCCAACGTTCAATGTACATACATTTTCAGTTTAAGAGCAAACAGCATGGAGGCCTTAATATTGCAACGTGTAAATGTGCTAAATTATTGCTTTGTTATTTCACTAAAATCACGAAACCAAGTTTGGCGATTCATTAATGCGTGGCCTACGTATTTATTTTAGAACTTTGGGGCATTTTTTACATTTTTAGAAAAACGCATCCACCCCACGAACTACAAACTAAACGAATACATACACCATCTATCGAAACGTAGATTTAAATATTTAGCTTTCCATGATGCATGCATAAAAACTTCAGTATTAAAAAATGTTTTTGTTTGTATTCTAAATCTACTCATCAGCACAAAAGAAGTATAGTGGTCACAATTCACGAATGTCGATTTCCCAGTATTTGTAATTAGAATTTTGCTCTGGTTTGGTATTGATGTGTTACAAATTTGGGAACCGGGATTTACATGTACTCTTTCCGGGATTAAAAAAATCATTCTAATGATTTCAACACAGTCCACTGATTCTGTAACTTTAGGTAGTTTACATAAATGCTTTAAAATAGTTGCGAAAATTGACGACTATCTTCACTAATTCAGTGTTTTTATTGTTTTACTGTTAGGTGATCCTCATTGCCATCGTCGCTGGCTTCTTGAGCGTTGTCACAGTAGTTGGCAACCTTATGGTGATGATATCGTTCAAGATGGACAAACAACTGCAAACCATCAGTAACTACTTCTTGCTCAGCCTTGCAATTGCCGACTTTGCTATTGGTCTCATTTCCATGCCGCTATTCACGGTCTACACGGTGCTGGGCTCGTGGGTACTAGGTCCGATCATATGCGATACCTGGCTATCGCTGGACTACCTCATGAGCAATGCCTCTGTTCTCAACTTGCTCATCATCAGCTTCGACCGGTACTTTTCAGTCACCCGCCCGCTCACGTACCGTGCGCGACGTACAACCCGCCGCGCTATTTTCATGATCGCTTGCGCCTGGATTATTTCGCTGATCATGTGGCCACCCTGGATTTATTCATGGCCCTACATTGAGGGAAGTCGTTCGGTGCCTGAGGACGAGTGCTACATTCAGTTCCTCGAGACCAACCTCTATATTACATTTGGCACCGCCATTGCTGCTTTTTACTTCCCTGTAACCATCATGATCATCCTGTACTGGCGCATTTGGCGCGAGACCGAGAAACGGCAGAAAGACCTGACACATCTTCAGGCGGGCAAGAAGGAGAGCAGCAAAAGGTCAACCTCCAGCGACGAAGCGCAAGTCCAGGAGGCAGATGCAGCAACTGTGGCCATAGCAGCCGAGTGGGCAAAACGGGCGCGCAGCGACTCAGCAACAAACACGGCGGATGAGCTCGAGACAACATACGTGCCAACGGCCATGTGCATCGAAAATCCGCGATATCTCAAGGTGCCTGGGCGCA
>JAHWFP010271147.1:0-14501 GCA_023313725.1 Lithobius niger
GGGGGGGGGGGAGAAGATATCCCCCTCCTCCTTTCTTCGTACAGTAAGTTTACGCCCCTGCGACCGATCTCATTATTCCTCCCAACCGTTATTTTTTTCCTTGTAGCCTAATTTGTGACTTAATGTTTTAGCATTATGCGGGAATGAAAAACGGCGTTACTGTACAGAAACAGCTTACCATAAAAAAAAAAAAAGCTTCTCCTGACCTACCCTAATTATAATTTAATTGGTGCTGCAGCTAAACGTTTTTTCCTTAGGCCTTATGTCTGCTACGAGAATTTACGTCTGAAACTCAATCCGCAATTTAATTTCTTCTCCGCCTTTGGTTTTGCCCATCACCATGTCAGGATCCCGACACCCCTGCCCCACCCCTTCTTTAATCCTAGTTTCTTGCGGTAAGCATAGGATAAACCTAATTGTTGATCCAATTCTCGTTTTGTCCTTTCCTTTACCGATTCGGTAACAAATCTACTTGGTGGAATAGATAAATGCGTTCATCCAAGCGGGTAACACTCCATAGCGGGACGCTCGGGAAGCGTGACTGAACATTGAAGAGCCGCTGAGCGAACATGGTGGGGACAACTCAGTCGGCTGCGTGCATTGCGTAAACAGACAAAAGACGTAAATGCTGCTTCAAGAATTGGAATACATGTATTTTTGTTGTTCAATAAACGGTATAGTCACTCACGCTACTTACTATGTTTGTTGTTCAACAAAAGGTTGGTGATTATTTACTACTTTATCGTTGCCGCGAGTTGAAAACCGAGGCGCCTTTAGTTTACTTAAAAAATGCTACTTTCGGCTACAACCGTTTTTTGTGTGATCCATGAAACAAATATTAAATTTTATATTTATTACAATTTCTCGTGCACTTTATATTTTACCGATTGGTGGAAAATAACCTACACGATTCTGAATTCGGCAATACATGGCCCGTATGTCATGATGGTTTTTTTTAACACAAGTTTCTTTTCGAAAACAAATAGGCATAAATAAAAATCAACTTGCATGAAATTTAAACTTAAGACCAAGATATTTAAAATGATGTTGCGAATATGACGGCCACGTTTTAAACAAGTATTGTTCAAAAGCAACATGTGTACGGCAGAATTTTTTTTAATTTTTATTGTCAAAATTTATCAAAAGGGACAAGAATGTTTTTTTTTTCTCTTTTCGTAATTTCAACAGGCAGTTAACTGTTTGTTCTGAACATTGTTTTATGTAAAGCAATACTATGCTCATTGGCAATGTGCTTGAACCTAATTGTAACATATTCCTTTACAACGCTCTTTGTTAACATGATGATGTGATTAGATGGATATTCGTTATCTAAAGAATAATCTTTCAACGTCTCAAACAGGGAACATTCTGCCAAGTTTTTCAACATATCTCTCTCTAACTCCAAACCAATTTTCCCTTTTGGTGGTTTGTTTAAATTTTCAGAGAGCATTTGGAGAGTGCATTTTTCAGTTGCACTACAAACAAGCAATACATCTGCAGATGGGAAAACAAGACCACCGTTATTTTTTCTCAATATAAAGTCTGAAAAAGGTAGAATCGTTGTGTTGCTTACTAATGCTAAACAGCTATCTGTGCACTTGATTTTTTTTAGCTTGAGCTTTGGCTACAATCCTGAAATATACACAACAACATTGCTACAATACTCTGACAGAGTTGTGGGCAGAAGCCAGTATGTGATTTTCGACAGCAACAGAGGTCTCTTCATTTATTTCGCTTAAACAAAGTTCTGATCTACGAGCATTTGAAAAAAAACAACACTGTCATATTTGGTAGATTTTCCGAAGACATTTTTGTACACCAGGAAAGCAGTGAGGTCGTATCCTGAGCAACGCAATTTCCGGTTGTCTTACATTTGACTTCATTTTGAACCAGTAATAATCGATATGCTGATCTGCTTTGAATAGCTGATGGATTATTATTCCACCCAAAGCGACTTTTAATTCTGCAGAAAAAAAGTTCAACGTGGTCTTGACTTAATTTGTAAGTACGCAAATACAGTACTTCAATTTCCAAGAATCTATTAAATTTTTATATAAACCCCTCAAACTTTTACATAGTATAAAAAAAAAACAATAATTGCGGCCTTCCTATCTGTTTTATAAATTTGTGTGCCCTCTACAGTAGTAACAGTTTTTAAACCTTTAAGATAAAGCTGTGCTTTATTTAAAAATACCTCCCAGTGAGGTTTGCTCGTCGCCTTCATGACGGCCTTGTAACCTTTTGCTAAAGGGTTTTTCGAGTTACAAATGTCAAAAAGTCTATCAAAGAATTCACAAAATTCAGCTGTAGCTTTGCAATTTTCAAATTTAGGTAGTTTGATATCTTCTGATAAAAACTTTAAAGCATTTGCCTCCTGCTTAACACTTGCACAGCTAATTTGACTTTCATTTTTTGTTTTTTGAACTCGACATGATTTTTTTTTTTTTTAACTTGTTAGCTAGCGTCAAACCTTCTTCAGTTTGTAAAGACCTTAACTTTTGAATAAAATCCCAATACACAAAATTTCCTTCACAGGTTTCAATAACACCAAAGAAAGCGAAGGAATTTCGTTTCAATTTTATCATGTGACATGGATCTGGTATTATGTATACACTTTTACCACTTGAAGGGCGTGGAAAATCCACTTTTAAATTGTCAACATCTACATTGGCCCCCAATTTATTTGTCATTGAAAAGTTTAAACCACTTTAAACCATCAAAAGTCACAGAAACTACAGTTACCCCGGAATCATGTAATTTTTGTAGACTATGGGGTACAATTTTTGCTTTCTCATTAGCAGTAATTCCGTCTTTTAAAAAATACCCAATTGGAATTTTCCATGATGTATTTATGCCGACAGCAGGAACGAGTGCTTTTTTTGCTTCAGTACAATCAGTTACACGGATACCTTCTCCTTAATCTATATAACCTACAAATTCTTTCCCATCCCAATCAGTCTTCTTTTTAATAGCCAATTCATCAAATGTTATACCACAATATATACAATACTTAGTCAACTCGATGTTTGATTGCTTCAAAAGCCTCAGCTGTAAATCCCGGTCGTCAACCAACCGATGAGTACCATCGTTGTATAGTAATTTTATGAGGCAATGAATACCCAAACGATTGCCTAACAAATTCGTATGCCGCAGACGAATAAAAATTCAAAGTGAAAGCAAAAAACTTAATAATATTGCTATATGCACTATTCTTGTCCTTATTCATTAATCTGGCAAATATTTCCTGGGAAACATCAGTAAAACTTTCAGCCAAAATACTTGATGTATGCTAAGTAACTAACTTTTCACTAAGTAATTTTTCAGTCAGTTCCCTCATTGAGGCTATTTTTCCTTTTTGTCTAATGCATTTTCTTTTTGTTAAGTCAACTTTCCTTTGTTTTAATTTTAATATGTTTTCTTTCCTACTAATTTGCATAGCCAATTTTTGCTTTAATTTTCTTGGACTGTTGTCTAATGCATATGAATGATCATGTTTTGGATCGTCCACATGCTTCTTTGTGGTTTTGCGAACAGCTTCAACAGTTTGTAGAAGCCCTAAGACGTTTCATTTCGCTACTGCTGCAGACGGTCTCACTTTAGGAACCTAAATACGCTAAAGAAAATATTGTATGGCTGAAAACATTGTTAATAGAACTACTGTGAAATTCAAATTCAACTGTATGGCTGCATACGGAACAAAAAAAATGACGAAAAAACGAAAAACTATTACTTTTGCTGTTCCATACACAAGAGCGACTAATAATTAACAATCACAGGAATGCTGCCGGGAGTATCAGCTTTTTTCACATTCCCACTTTTCATTTTTTTCGCATTTTTCACATATCCTCTTTTTATTTTTTTTCACATTTTTTACATACCTGCGTTTAATTTTTTCACATACCGTACGGTCAGTACCTACTTTTCATTATTGTATCACTATTTCTTCGTTTTCATAGTTATCACAACAGTTTTGCAATTCTTTAAAGGGCAATTACATCCATTTTGACATGCATGTTTGACATTTGGATCACTTACACAATAACTAAACACAAGAATTGTGATAAGAATACGTTACTTACGTCCGACATAACAATTTAATTACTGCATCACCAACACACGACACGGAGATCGCCATTGTTTTGCTGGTACGCTCAGAAATTAATGCCGACAGTGTCACTTTTCGATTTTGACTCGCAGCCGATTGAGATAGCTGTATTGACTGTGAGGAGCTCAAGCGTCTGACGGCCTTAGCTGGCCGGCAGTGTAGTGGCCAGCTAAGGCCGTCAGAAGCTTGAGCTCCTCACAGTCAATACAGCTATCTCAATCGGCTGCATGTCGAAATCGAAAAGTGACATCTGTCGGCATTAATTTCTGAGCGTACCAACAAAACAATGGCGATCTCCGTGTCGTGTTTTTGTGATGCAGTAATTAAATTGTTATGTCGGACCTAAGTAATGTATTCTTACCACAATTCTTGTGTTTAGTTATTGTGTAAGTGATCCAAAAGTCAAACATGCATGTCAAAATGGATGTAACTGCCCTTTAATAAAAATGTTTCTTTTTCCAGTAACTATTGTAATTTCTCTATCATTTCACTCGAGAGAGCGAAAGCGAATTCAAAGCGACCCACCCATAAATCAATCTATTTTTTTTCTTTTTGTGTTGTAACCACAGGCACCTCTACGTAATTCCAGAACAGATTTAGGGTGAATAATTTGATTGTTTTTACTTAGTTTGTGTGTTTTCCCTTTATTTCACACCAACACTCATGTTTTTCACTCTTTTTCGCTACTGGCCAAATTTTCACATTTTTCACACTTTTAAACACGGGCAGCATCCCTGGGGAAGAGATTAACCCTTCCCTTTTTGGAATTTTTTTTGCAAAAAAAAAAATATGTCCTCTTGTGCTTTTCTCTGGCGTTAAATGCTGGCTCCACTGCCAGAGAAAAAGCCTAGAAGGACAAAAGAAGGCCTAGAAAGGGGCTGATCCCCCTAGTTCTAAACTCTATTTTTCGGGTGGCTTGCCCCCCCCCCCCCCCCCGTTTTTTCTTAGGCGTACATGGATTGTTTTTCTTGTAGGTATTACATTGCCAAGGTAGACGTGAAAAAGTAGTTTTTCTCACCTTCACAATGTGGCTTGGAAAATCAAACAGGGAAGGAACAGCACATTCTGTTAACTTTCTGAGGTTCACGTAGCCACTCATAAAGCAATCTTCTGTGAAATGGTTTGAACATAAAAAATGATTTATTGTTGGGAAGAAATTGTCTCTTCGTACTTTGTGAAGCCATTGTTTTAGCAATGTGGGTTTGCTGAGAGGAAAGCTAAAGGTAAAAAATATAAACATAATGGGTAACGGCTAATTATAATTTTTGTTAATGATAATTTATTGAAAGTAAAGCAGCCCTTCGCGGGGTATAAAGTTCCGTATGCGACCACCAACATCAGTGAAGGTTTGCATAATTTCGTATGGACCTCACCGGGTTTCTGGGGCTATGTTGGTTAGGTTAGGTAAGATACCTGACAGCTGTTCATTAAAATAACTTAATTTAATAAAAACTGGAGCAAGTGGTGGTCGCATATGGAACCGACTCCCATTCGAGGTCACTTCCAAACCACCTTTCACCGATAAAAGTAATTTTCACGCACAGGTAGTGAATGCCATTACGCACGTGAGATGGTTTAGATTTGACCAGACACTGCTATTTCATTGATTAATTTACCGGTGAAATGAAGTATTTTTGTTGTGTCGAGTAGAGTTTTGACAGTTAATGGCCGCGCAAACCTTCACCATACTGTTTTCATGCCTTGTGAAACACAACGGTGTAAATATAACAGCGCATGATATAAACTATCCCATGCTGTTAAGGCCGGCCGATTGTCATTTGTCCGTTCAATTCTTAACCGCGACGCCAGCGCTCATGGTGCGTCCTAAAAGATATTTTCCTGCCAAGTAGTAATGAATTTCTAAAAGCAGGAGTGTAATAAACGGACGTATATACATCACTAGCTGCTAAAAATGATTAGCAGAAACTTGTTGCAAGAATTAACCTAGGAAAAAATCAAAAGTAATAATAAATATATATACAGAGTGAGTCTGTGCTGGCAAAGCGCTTCAGTAAATAGCTTTCTTGGCTCAATGCTATCGTCACCAGTAGTAATTCACACGTACCGTGCGTTCCGTTTGGCAAAGCGCTTCAGCAAATAGCTTTCTCACTGCAGTTTCATATGTCTTTCCCTAGGTATCATTTTTAAAAATAATTGCGCCATCTTTTACCTTTTTACACTTCGGATGTAGCATTTTTAGCCTTTTTGTTTTTAGTTTTTGATATTTGGCTTTTTTTTTCTATACCTAAAATTTTCGTTAAACCAGTTTTCTTCATTTATGCAGTAGGGCCCTATGATTTAATTTGTACTGAGTTTTTCTGTTTGATTTACCTTGATTTATTTATTTTGTTTCAACTTTTTTTTACTAAGTTATAATAGCTCTGCAATAACATAACATTCTTTTACTGCAAAATAATGTAAAAAAAATTATAAATAACGTCAAGAATTTAACGTTGATAACGTTAAAGTTTCTTTCTATACTTCAAAAATGTTTTCCTTGACCATGAATTATTCAAAATAATCCATTATGTTGCTAAGTTATTTTTTTTTTAAAGATTTAGATGATTTAATTAAAAATTTTAATTATTTCCCACACTTCTGCAATTTTTTAACAAATTTTATAATTATTTGAATTTGTGGATAAAAATTAATTGCTCCAAAAATTAAATAAATAAAACAATAGAGAAGACTATATTTGATCGCAGGTACATACACTATTGTTTGCAAGACGGCTGTTTTAGACGAAAAACTAATAAACTAATTACACTTTTCTTATTTTCCTATAGGCTAAAACTCGCCAGTGCTTTCCAGACGGAGCTAAAAACAAAGCTGCCAGTTATTTTTAGCGACGCGAAAAGATACCGCATGCGATGAACCTAAAAATGAAACATGATCGTGCGCAGTTTTAAACGAAATTTGTGTGGTTCAAATCTAATTTCCCGACCACTCTGTTTCTTCGCGCGCTCTTGAGGGAACAAACTATGGAAGGAATGAGAAAGAGTGATAAAGAACCCTTTGATAATTCATTTGCGGGTGGTTGGACCGGGATGACGGACAACCCGTGATCAACCCTGACTTGCTGGCTGCTGCTTTGTCTCATTTGACGGATAACATTTATTAAATTTGACTCATTTGACGGATGATTTGGCTCATTTGACGGACAACATTTATTAAAATCCTCAAAATAATTCTAGCCTCAACACCAGATTCTCAGAAAAATAATCTGCACATAAAGCCGTTCGGTAGATTTTTATCTTATTATTATTATTATTTTGTTATTGTGCATCCTGGAGCAAACTAAAGCTTCTATAGCTGAAAGAAGGAATGATGAATGAAGGGCACGCGAATACATTGGTTATGTATGCCCATACTTAAATTCATGCTTAAACTAATCTATCTTTAATTTAGGTCAACAATAAAATAAACAGTTGAACAGCAACAAAAGCAAATCCACCAGAAAAAAGTGGGTGATATGAAGACTGAAACAGTGATTCCTGTGATAGGGGAAGAGATTCAGTGAAAAGCAAATTTTTGTGTGTGGTGGTTGTGGTAGTGGTAGTGGTAGGGGGGGGGGGGGGCTGGAAAAGTAATCATACGTCAAGATAATGCCCAGTAGCGTGCACAGATGGGGGAGGGCAGGGGGCAATCCTTTGGGGAAAAAATTCCCATTTCGAAAAAAAGATATGCCCTATTTTGCTTTTCTGCACTGAAAAAAGCTGCAGCGAACAGAAAGGGGCTAAAGGCCTAAAATGGGGAAAAAATAGAAGGTCAGGAAGGCCAAGAAAGTGGCAGAAAAGGGTAAAAAAGAGTGTTAAGCTAAACAACATCAACAAAAAAAAAAACCTGAGCGTGCCCTTTTACGAAAGTTTGCTTCTGCTCTCTTGGAGGTGTGTGCACGCACGCTACTGATAAAGCCACATTACCACATTACCGAAATACATGTGGTTTACCATTCCCCAGCCAGATTAGGTATATCTGTTTTATCCCTAAAACAGCGTTTCCCAACCACATTCCTTGGAAGGCATGGAGCAACAGTGGAGGTGCTTGCTGCTGCAGGCGCAGTATTATAAAAATCAGTGAATCATTTTTTTAAAACTAAGCATCACAAAGTTCTCGCCAATGAAATCCTTACATTTGTTGTCTACTGTTTAAAAAAATTACATTTAAGATTTTCAAGGCTTACCAGTATCATTAATTTTATTTAAAAAAAATTACGTAGCAATGGGGGGGGGGGGCCACGATTGCATGCTAGTCCCAATGAGAAGGTATACTGTAGAAAAGGGTGGGAACCGCCGCCCTACAATAGCTACCCAATTAAATTTTTTGCATTATTGTTTGCTTAAGATGAAAATTCTTGTCACAGTTAAAAATCCTTGCTCCTATCACACCAACGCACCCAATGTTAGTCGAATCCAGGCACCTCATCTACGGCGCATGTGCACATCGGCGGCCATCTTTACTGTCAAGGTACACGGTTAGAGGGTAAGCAGGGTAGGTAATTCTGTAGGTATTCTATGGAATATGGAATATGGAATATTTACAAATTCCGGTTGGGGAATGGTATTCACGTTTTTATCCCAGAATACAGTCCCAATTAAATTTTTACATGGTAGAGACTTTGACCATCATCGCCTTCTGGGTTAGTTGGTGGATTCCTTGAGGTTGCCTTGAATATTCTGTCATAAGGAGACTGGTCAGTGGGAAGACATTCACTTGAGATGACATGCCTCGAAAGTAGTGCTAAATGAAGGTCTCACACTTTCATCAGACCACGTTGGCAGCAAAGGTGGTGGATCCATCCGTGTTTTCATAGGCGAATACAATTACAGAGCAGATTCAAGAAGCGATCATGGCTGGTGCAGCTTGTCCTGTACTGGATCTGTAGGGAAGGAATACGTATATTCAGTCTTTTTTCCACTTTGGATCCTTAGTAGTATCGAGACAGAAACACAAGGTTCCGACACGGCACTGCAGTCTCGCCTCTTCATCCCCTACAACGGAACACAGTGCTAGAAACGGATGAAGGACTTTGATGCTTCCGTGGATGCTCGTGTCTTCATTCTGAAGGAAGCTCAGGGCAGTCTGACTGAGTTTGGGCCAAATCGCAGATAAGCCTTATCCATGTTGAGAGCTTGAAGCACACTGCAGCATTTCCCAGAAGCCAAGGCAGAAAGACAGTCTTGCTGGTCAGAAATCCTAACAAAGCTTATCCCAATGGCTTATAGGGTTCCTTGAGGCAGCTTGTCAACTGTAAAAGGAGACCCCATTGTGGAAATAACTTCCTCGCGACTGGTCTTTCACCGCCGAAGGCTTTGATGAAGCTGGTTATTCTGAAGTCTTCCACAACAGAGGTGTGTCCCGCTAATTACCTAATTTATGGCCAAACAAAAAACCTTGATATCGGACAACACATCCCAAAAGACAAGAGGTGGTTTAGGAACTGTGAGGTTTCCATTACACCAATGATGCCACCAAAGCCACTAAGGAGACAGCTGATGGTGTAGTTGGCAACTTGCTACGAAAGGCTGTCCACCTGGAGAAACTACAGGAAAGGAGACAGGCATGAGGACTGGTAGAGCTTGGAGGACAATCCTTTCTTTCTTCTGGGTGAGCAGGTAGTCCTCCATGGGAAGTTTCTTGGGTATTTCTGGCAGTAACAAAGAGGAACAAACCATGGCTGAGCTGGTCAATCCGGAGCGATGAGAAGGAACATCCCGTCAGTCTTTACGATCTTCTTCAGGATCGGTATCAGAAGGAACAATGTAGGCACACATGTGAGTTCACGACGCTGGCAGAGCGTCAGTCGCCCAGGCTTGAGAGGGAATGATGTGGGATTGGGAGCCTACGATTGGACCTTATGGCGAAGAGGTTGATCATCGGAGTTTTCCAAAGGGTGAAGATGCTCGTGCACACAGAGGCCTTTAGTGTACACTTCAATGTTGAGACTTTGTCTTCTCTGGACCCCTGGTCCTCCAGAACATTCTGGTTCCCGGGAGTGAGGAGTGACATTCTCTTGATGTTCAAGAGGATGGTGAGAAGGAAGATCTGGTTTGCCTGCTGGTGGAGATTCTTTGAATGGGATCCTCCTCTCTTGTTCAAGTAGGCAACAGCATTGGTGTTGTCGCTGTGCACTTCAATCGTCTTTCCCTTCACGTGGTATTGGAAGTGACACATGGCAAGATAGATTGTTCATAGCTACAGGATCTCGATTTGGAGTGTGCGTTTCTACATTCCAGCAGCAGTCGTGTGTTATACCACTAACGGTGGTGGATGCATCCATGAAAAGGATCTCGGTGGGTTCCTCCTGTCTAATGAGGGCTCGTGGAGCAGTGTTCGTGGAGTCACACCACGACAGGACATCGGACATTAAGAAACTTGGGAACATCCAAATCCTGTCTTGATACGGATTGGGTCCTGGTTTCCAGTGAGCCTTCCTGTACCAGTGCAGGGGCGGGTGGCATTCTCTCTCTGCTTTAGGGAACAAGATCCGCCACAACATCCGAAACACTGATTATCCTGCAGAGGGATCTGATGACCCAGCAGATCAATGATTTCTTCCTTGGTGGGGAGAATCCTCTCTGGGGTCAGGCAAATGGTGAAATCCTACAGGTCGATGAGCCCCCGAGGAAGATGCAGGAAGTCATGGGTTCTAAGCGGGACATCTTCAGGTTGATTACTGGAGATCTGTGGGGATCTTCTGGAATGCTTGTTCCAGGGAAGCCAGTTGTCTATTCGGCATGTGTCCCGATACCTCCGGAATGAAGTCACAAGAATCGGCTTGATGATCGAAGAGCCTCGAAGCCATGGTTGCTCTGAACATAATGGTTTTGAAATAATAAACCTTCCCATTGAGGACAAATCGAAAAAGATGGAACACATGAGGGTGGGTAGGGATGTAGAGTTACGTGTCCTCCAAGTCGATGAACAACGTAACTTTTCCGGGTTGGACTTAGTGTTGAATTGAGTCCAAAGTCTTGCGCTGCTGATAAACTTATTCAGATAGTTCATAATGAAGATTGGACGATTCCCTCCCGTCTTCTTCACGACGAGAAAGATGGGGCTGTAAAAGCCTGGGTTTGACCAGTCTTGACAGATCCCGACTGTGCCTATCTAGAGAAGGCTTCCACTTCGGAGACGACATCCAGCGTCGTGGACAAGGCGGGGTTCCAAGGATGAGAATCCGCAAGTTTTGGGTATTGGAGAAACATCGGTTGGTAGTCACACAAGATCATGGACAAGAGCCATGGGTGGTCTGTAATCTTGCTCCACACGTGCTGTTACAGGCAGCCACCAAATAAAGTAGTAGGATGACTCTTAGTCAAACTGGGGAGTCCTGCATATCAATAGCTGTAGTTCTTTCCTTTCTTTGCAGGCGACTGGCTGTGAGGAAAGTCTTTCTTTCAGAGGTCCTTTGCCTTGGGGCTGGGATCCTGGGATGACTTGAGACAAGTCACCTCCTACTGGGGCACATTCCTGTCCTAGGTGACCTATGAAAGGAGGAAGGGGGGGGGGGGCATCCCTGAAGTAATCCCACTTTCCTTTCTGCGGCTGTTGCTGGGCTTGAGGTGTTTGAGCTTGTTTAAATTTACACTCAAAAAAGGGTGAATTTTTTAGAACTTCTCCTTTGAAGAGGGTTGTAGCCTCATGGAATTGAATGGTCCCGAGTTCCTGAACTTTGGTGAAATCCTGTAGCAGAGGCAAGAACAGTGTCACGGTGGTGCTGCATGCAGTTGACAACTCCTCTTGGCTGCCAATGGATGGCTATGTCGAACATTCAGCAGCTTTCTTGAGAAGAATCGACACATCTTCTTAATTGCTGCCCGTTTAGTGCAAGTAGGATCAGTGGTAGTTGCCAAGGATGCAGACGTAGCCGTGTACAACAGATGAACGTATGATACCTCTCTGATTCCCATTTGTTGGATGTTTTCCAAAGTCTCGAAACTGCGATAAGAAATGGGAAGAAGGTTGGAAATCTTCCAAGTCGTACCAAATTCCAGGGAGCTGAGTCCGGAACGAAGTTGGCTTCATCGTAAAAGGCAAACTGAGTGGGAAGAGGGACTTTGCCTCTTACGTTGAAGAAGAAATTCTTCGACCCTTTAGCTGGAGTCTCAACAGGTCCATCAAGTTCTAACAGATCACCTTTTCCTCAAAGAATACCCCATGTCTCAGCAGAGAACAGACAACGAATAAAGACTAGGGAAGGCCTGTTCTTTATAGCGGCTAGTTCGGTATGATTGGCAAAACTAGTGTCTGCTCTTCAGAAGAAGCTTGCAAGGCCCTAGTAGTTCCAAAAGGTACTGTCTGCGAAAGGAGCTTGTCAGGCGAAGGGCATAGTCTGGGCGAATGCTGCAAGGCTGATGAAGGGACCCAGTTCAGCAAAGGAAGCTTGCTCAAGGCCAAGGGCAAAAAGAACTAAGGGCGTCTTGGTGGTGAGATGCTTCTGGGCGGAGACCAATGAACTTACCGAATACATCATCTGTAGGCGGGTAAAAATCTAACGGAGGTGGTCCACTTGAAGACGGGCGCAAATCCAAGGGCTGCGCAGAAAAGGGATAAGTGAAGGGGCGCCCGCAGACGAAGGGACTTGAGCATCAAAGTGATCTGTTAGATGAACAGACCAACAAAGGAATGGAATCCAAGGATGAACTCAATACACTGCTGTCGGTATTGTCAACTGGCTTAAGAAATATCTTTGACCAGGTCCTCAAGCGAGACTTGCAATGATTGGCGAGAGACGACTGAAGCACAATCCATTCCTGATGCTATGGCGGAGCTCGGTTTGACCGGTAAATAGAACCCCAAGCCAAGGGGCCACTTGCAGCAAAGGGAGACAAGCCGAAAGCGAAGGGACCTGGGCATCCGTAGGAAGTCCCGCTTGGATGAAGAAAAACGTTTGAGACAAGTAACCTCCTACTGGGGCACATTCCTGTCCTAGGTGAAGAAATACTGCGTCCTTAAGAAAGATAGGCGTGAGAGGAATTTTCTGGAAAACAGGCAGCAGGGGCAAATCAGTAAAGTAAGTCAACTGAGAAATGGCATATCTCAATTCATCCATTTTCTACTCCACCTTGTCAAGAATTCGCATCGTCTAATTGAAGTGAACAGAGCATGAACAGAGTTACTGGACGTTCCAGTACAGGATTTTCACAGTATGCAGACAAGGATGTGGTGGTGGTGGTAGTGACAGACACGGAATAAGGCGTATGCCGTGGGTTCGGCATCAGAGAAATTTCTTTTTCAGCATTGGCTTATAAGTTAAGATCAACCAAAAAAGGAAACATCACACTTGACAATGGTAGAAATAACAAGAGAAGTCTTTTTGCTGGGTGTCAAGGGCACATCTTTTAGTGTCCTTCTTGGACGGCTTTGCCTCTTGATACTCGGTGTTGACTGCGGAGAGCCGGTAGCAGAACTGCGATCGAGGGCATGCTTTCACCGAATTTGCCTCATATTTAAGCATGAAGCATCTTGTATGAGCAAAATAATGGCCTAATGTTCCAGGGAAATAAGCATACACGTTGCACAAGGCTTTGGGTTGCAGGAACGGCACGAACAACAAAGTTCATGTATGTCGACTTCACAATGCTTGAAATACTTGCATCTCCTAGGCCTACTTGGCGTTGTCGTCACTTTCATTTCAGACAAAGCCATAAAAAAAAACGGTCAAATACTGTCCGGAACACATACACAAAGTTCACACAGCACTAAGTTCATAAAATACGGGGAAATATCGTGTAAAAACATCAGGGGTAATCGAACACAGGGACGACATGGAAAAAAAAGTCTAAGCGGTCGGTCGGCCTCCCTGCAAATACAGATGGCCGCTAACCTGCGCAAGCATGTCAGTACAGGTACCTAGATCCAGCTAGCATTGGGCACGTTGGTGTGAAAGAAGCAAGGATTTTAACTCAGGAAATTTTGTCTTAAGCAGATAATGCAAAATTTTCATTGGGGACAGTATTCTGGGATAAAAATAGCATGACTCGTCAAAAAATCAAACATTCAAATAAAAATTTACTCTAGGGGTAACAAATATTGGTATTTGGTAGTGGTCTGGCTTCACGAGATTTGGGCCAGGAACCGCTGATGCAAATGGTGTGACAACACAAAGGTTAAAAGCGTGAGGCTAAACAGCCATAGAGAATAAACCGAACAGAGGCAGCTGAATAACCATTAAGGATAAACCCCGCACATATGGCTGTGAAACCACGGAGAATAAACCTAGCAGATATGGCAGTAAAGCCACAGAGAATAAACCCAGGTGTGGCTGAAGAGCTACAGAGCACAAACCCAGCAGATGCTTCTAAGACTAAATACAGCAGATGTTGTGCAGAGGCGGAACTGGTGAACGCCCCGCAGAGTGGAGGATCCAACCCTCAACGCTGGAATCCCCTCT